>WBMV01016667.1:0-249809 GCA_013396655.1 Campylorhamphus procurvoides
TGGGCAACCCGTGTCAGTGCCTCACCACCATTATAGCAAAAGAGTTTCTAAGTGTAATCTAAGTGTAGCTCCACATATTCCAGCTGATGATGTGACCCTGGAGACAGAGGATCTTAAAAGGTATGAGGCATTTCTAGGAATTTCTCACTTTGGCTTCAGATTTTAAATGCATGGGAAAAATATAGATATAGGCAAAGACACTTGGAAACTTTCAGGTCTCCCTTATTCCCATTGTTTCAGGTTGGCCCTGTCCTCAAGATTAAAGCAAACAAAAAGCCCTGCCCAAAAATGAATTGGTTGGTTTAAACATCATCAGAGCAGCTCTCCAGCTGTCTGACCTGGTTAGACTCCATCATATTCCTTGTCAGCGTTGAGCTAATCTATATTAGCAGGAAGGCAAGTTCCTGTGAAGAGAAAGCCAAAGTGCTAAAGGGTAACAGCCACATGAGTTTTTTTTCCCCCTGTGTAGCAGTTTCTGTAGCAGTGGCAGATTTTGGACTACAGGTCCAACTCAGTGTGTGTGTCAGAATGATGTAAGTCTTCACTATCACCTGCTGGAAGCACAGCTGAGAGTGCCTGAGCTGATACCTGGTTTAGATATTCAAAAATCTCATCTCTCTGAGCAGACCCTGGTGTTCAACAAGGAGGTGGCTGTGACACCATTGTGGACAATTTTAGGACTTGAGGTGCTACAATCCCTGCCTGGTGCTTGATAACAGCTTGACCTCTGTGTCCCCTCTGCCAAGGATGGAGATTCCTTGTGATTCCAGTTTTAGGGTCCTGTACAGGGAAGCCCAGATCTTCATCCTGATGAGGATTGTTGCCTGTATCAAACCTCAGAAAGTCCAAATGCTTAGGAAATGTCACCCTTCCCAATGCTTAAATGATGTGCTGTCACTGTTGATTGATACCAAAAACAGGGAAAGGCATGGTGAGAGTGAGAGGACAAGGTAGGGAAGCACAAGGTCTATTCAGTTCTCCAAAAAGTTTGTCCTGATCCAAAAAAGGAAGGAAAGAAGAGAGGTGAGGAGGAGTAACTTACTGTAGCTCACAGATAATGCTTAGCAGCTCATGGCACTCAAAGAGTGACTTCCAAGGTCTCCAAAAGTCCTTCACCTGGATGTCTGGGCATCACACAATGCAGCCTCAATCTCTGCTCCAGCAAATAGAGCCTAAAATAGGATCTGATCCAAGTGTTGTCTTTCTTCCTTCATCTCTGAATTTTAATAGGTTTTTTTTCTTTGAAAAGAGTCTCAGTGAAATGAAAATTATTTTCTTGCGATGATGTTTATTATAGACTTGGCTGTGTGCAGGTTGTATCTAGAGCATCACCATGTAAACCCTGAGTGGTGTGAAGCTGTACTGTATAACACAGTGACCTTCTGTTCTGTGCCTGGGCCTTGCAGAAAGGGAGATACACGAGGAAAGCCCTCAATTGTAATGTGCATTTTTGTCTCTTGGTGCAGACCAGACTGGTTTTCCAGAGTGTTTGAGTTATGCATCACCCACAGCCAGCCAAAAAATGCCACTGGATCTTTTCCGAAAATAAATATTTTTTTTTTTTATTGTGAGAAGCAACCATTTTTTGTCTAAGTTCCTCTTCCATCAAACACACCAAAGTCTTGAGCTGAAAAATGCGACCCACCTCTCAGAAATCTTCTTCCCCAATGTACGAGAGAATTTGGTGTTGGCTCTGATAAGAGCAACGTGAGCAAATTTGTGATATGAGTAGATCAGAGTGGTAGCTTTTGCTCCTTCCCTCTTCTGTGAGTGGAGGTATCAAGCAGACTGTGTGCCAGGAGCAATGGATACTGTGATGAATTGTTTCTTTTCATCAGGGAGAACCACCAGTGAGTTCGGTACAGAACTAACAAAACCCCTGAAACAGGAGGAACTTTTGCCAAACCCTCAACAATTCCCCTAGAAATCTTTGACCAAATGCACAACTTACATTTTATTTGAAAATTTCCAGGTAGAAAATAGACAAAGTAAACCCTACCCTATATGTACTCCAGTTGGGTGAATTTAGGCACCTGTATTATTTTTGAGATACTATTAGTGGTTTTGAAATTGAAATGCTATTCTTTAGTTCTGGGGAGATGCCCATGACAACTTCACTTCTTACATCCCAATTAATTATTAGGACTGTTGTTAACAATGCAGAGTATCAGAATATCTTAGAGATGTACCACATTCTCTTGAAATTCCTGGTATCTCCAGGAAATCAGGGAGAAATGGAAAGCCCTGTCCTGATTATTTTTTTCCAAGCCATATCTGGTAGCATTGTCTGTTACAGTTCCTGCTGTAACATTTACGATCATGCAATAAATGAGGATGCATATTTATTGCAGGGTGGCTTTACATCCTGATCTGGCTGGAGTTTGTTCCAGTAGACCAAGGACATTCCCACCATCCTGAAAATAACCCTTGGGGTGCTTGGCTTTAATCAGAACATGAACTTTCTCCCGTATCTCTTGAGCTCACCCCTGGGAACCAGCCCATTACAACGGAGCTCATCATTAATGTTGGCTCCAGTTCTAGGGACATAGTCTGATAAAACTTTAGGACATAATCTGATAAACTGTGAGCCCCATGTCTCAGTACCTGGTGTAGCTATCATGGTCCAGTATCCCCACTTTTTAAAAACTTTCTGTAATTTGTTATACACCATTCAAACCATTTTGAGGTGCACATTGTGATTATCACTGCTTGTAGGCTCTGCTTTGGAGAAACCACCCTTGACAGATGAGGCAATGACCTATTTTGTTTTCACCTGTGTGAACCAGGAGGTGGAGAAGAGCAAAGGGCTTAAGGTGAGACTGAAACTGATGCCTCTAAGTTTGATGGCTTAACAATAAAGTCAGATCTCCCCAGCCATGGGCAACTGAAAGAGAAAGCTACCTGTGCTGCTCCTGCTGGGTGGTGTAGGGTTATGTCCTGTGGGTACTGGGTTTGGTATGTCCTCACTTGTACCTGCTCAAGTGGCAGATGTCCTAAAGCCCTGCCAGCCACAACAGAGTTCAGTCTGCTCACAGCCACAGAGAATCCATCACGTTACATTGGGAATTCTACTGCCATTCATCAAATGATATCTCAGCTGTGACTGCTTGTCAGAGAAATTTTACTGTGGATGTTTTATCCCTTTATGACTTCCACTGGACACCTTGATTTACAGCTTCAGGCTCTCAGCCCAGATGGAGCAGGTGATGCTGGGAAGACACAAGCTGGGGACATGATACTGTCACTCGCTCATGGGAAGGCAGCTTTCCTTTGTCCCTGTGACCATGGTGACACAGAAGTTTTGGTCTGTAACAGGAGGATAGAGGATTAGTTCTGGGGACCAGCTCTCTGCCTGTGCATCATCCAGCAGGAACCTCCTGCCCATCAACGTCCTGTGCATGGCATTACAGCAACTTTCCCTTGTAGGCTCTGGAAAAAGACTCTGCCTCTCTTTGCTGACTCATGTTCCCTGTTTCACTGCCTTTATCTTACTTTGCCCTTTGGCAGAGAGAGTGAATGACTCTGGCTCTGACTTCTGCAAGGGCTGCTTGGTGAGACTCAGACTGCCAGCACAGGGAAGAGACATCCTGTCTGTGAAGTGGCTTTCCCCTCGGGAGGCAGAGGCTGTGTGGATGTGGGCTCTGGCATTCCCACACATCCGTGTGCAGGAGTGATGGGCCAGGAATGCAGCCCAGAAACAGGCACCAGAGACCTCTCTCTGTGGCTTTGCATACCCACAAGCCTGACCCAGCTCCCTCCCCTCTGGCTCTGGCACAGTCAGTCCCACACACGCCTGTCACATTTCCTGGTGGATGTTGGCTTATGCAGGGGCTGGAGCAGGCTGTGGGGTGTGGCTGTCCAGGGCAGGGAGGGAGGGAAACACACCTGAATCCACAGTCCTCTGGGGCAGGTAGGAAGATGATTGTCAGCAAAATGGTCATAAGTATTAACCTCTCATTGCTAGTACCAGTAGCACAGTGCTTGCAATTCAATATGCATCTCTAAAACCACAAGGCAGATTCCCTGCTTCTGCTGGAGGCATGGGTCAGACCCTTGTCAGCACCTCTGGGCACAGTCTGGCTCTGCAAGTATGCCTGTATGGCTTGTGGTGATCCAAAACAAGTCAAAAGTCCCACTGACCCTGCGGAGAGGCTGGATAGAGCAATTCAGCCCCGGGATGGGTATTGGCACTGTGCTGGCTGCCCCAGCACAGACCTGCTCAGCCCACAGCATGGAATGCACTGGCTGTGAGCTGTTTAGAAACACCATGGACCTCTGCCTGCAGGACCTGGGCTCAGCTGTACTTTATCACTCCTGAAGACCTCCTGAGGTAGGGGCTAAGTCAGAGGGCAGCTGCGTGGGAACTAGCATGAAATAGCAGATCATACCGGTAATCAATAAACACCACATCAGGTATGCAGGATATGGAGAGCAGGGGATTGATCATTACTAGAAATCCCCATTCCTTTATGTCCTTACCCAGGTGCTGGGCGTGAGGAGGTTTCTATTGGCATCTGTCTGGGCAATCTCATTATTCACAAATGACAGAGCGAGGCTAAGGGAGTGAGTTATGTCGGCCTTTGCAGACAAGTGGCAATAAAATAAGTTTATGGTACCGCCTCCTGCACCATCACATATTTATGTCCCATATTTATCTTGCTTTTTTAGCCATTTGTGCTTGCTTGTCTTGCAAGGCCATCCCACCTCTCTTTCCCCAGACTAACAAAGGGCTGAATTCTGATATTGCAGCTCACACTGGGCAACACTGGAACTCCCTGGAGACATCAAAGAGGGCCAACCAACCTATATGTTGGCTTCCTATAGGTTCAAGCTGAGTGGTTCTTGCTGGGGTTGAGCCCCACCTCTCTCAGCAGTCTGGGACATGACCTGCTCAGCAGACTGCTGAGATCTTGAACCATAACCGGTGCAGCCCTAGTAAGAAAGGGACTTGCTCCTTGATTCAAGCTTGTGTGTCTGAGAGGTGACATTTTCCCCCCATCACAGCTCCAATGCCACAATTTGACTTGTTGTGAAGGTAACTATTGCCAGGTGACAGTTTTGTGAGCACCACTCTCTTAATTTTCCCTGCTGATGGGTATCTTACGATTCCCCGTCTTAGGAGTTGCCATTTCTCTTGGATAAGCCCATCACCTCTTCTCACACGCACACACTCGCCAGCAACCATGTCTGACCATAGGAATAAATCCCTTTGGATTGCAAAATTCAAAGGACAAATTGATTTCAGGAAATTAATTTCTTCTCTTTGTTCATGTAGTGTATTTGCCTATGAAGTATCTTCCCCTACATTTGGCTGACAGGTTCAAAAGTTACTTGGTACAATTACGTATTTAGTCACATTTGCATGTGTGTGCCACCCACTTCTCGGGACTGGAGAAGGACATTTTAAAACAGGATAATAAAATGTTTTCTTTCCCTTTTTCCAGGATGCCCCTTTGAGATCTGTGCTGACAACTCTCTCTCACTCCCACTCTCTCAAGGAAAGAAGTAGGGGCATTTTACAGATGGGGCTCTTCCTGTGACTGCTAATCTCAATTTAGGCTGTGCAACCCCTGTGGAAAGAAGAGCTGGAGTGGGAATTTGTTCCTTGTCATGCCTGCAACAGAAAGGAGAAAGTTTGGGATGAGGAGAATAGGTGCCCACCCAGGAGATCCAGGAGCCTTTTCAATTTGGAAATAAGAATTGTGTATAAAGCAACTTGCGGGCTGGACAGCTGCATGTTTGTGTATCATTATGTCCCCATGGCTGAGGACAGTTTGGTTCCTTAGAATCTGGCAGAACCAGAGCATCTGAGTCTGATGGAAGGTCTATAAACATATTTAAAAGCTGGTCAGAGGGAAAGGCACTAAACCCTGAGCAGAGAGGACCTGATTCTGTCATCTTTAAAGCCAACAATGAGATTTAGGCTGTGTCCCCAGCCAGAGAGGTCAAATGCATGGTTTTCATTATAGATCCCAACTCTGCCTTTTCCCATTTCTCTGTTCCCTGGCTGGCCCACCATGTGCAGCCGCAATACAAAGACATGAAAGCACAGCCCTTTGTACCATCTGACAGCAGCACACAGTCCCCCATCTGTCCCCCAGGGTCCCTCTGCAGCGTGACCCTTCCATTGTGCTCCAACCCTGTCTGGAGGGCAGAGATTTGGCTTTGCACATATGAATTACCTGTGGAAGGACAGACATATGTAAGATGCAAAGTAAAGGACACTAAATTATGATAACCAGGGCTTTCGATTTCACTTCACGCGGGTGTAGCGATAACTCCTCTCCAAGTTGTCTCTGCTTCTCTCCTCTGAATTATTGACATATATTCCCTTTCCCTGCCAGCTTTGACGGCTGCTGCTAACTCAGCCAGCACTCATCTCTCCACCCTGAATAATCAAGTGGCTGGAACAGCTAACAGAAGGACGGTCTCCTTCTAGAACACAATGGTCCTGACGTACAAACATGATCAAACACGACGAGGTTGAAAGGAGAGGACCAGGTGGGCAAGATGCCTGTGCTGGTACACTGTGATTTTAAACACGTGCTAACACATTTTCTGCTGCAATATTAGTCCTCTGTGACTGCCTGCTTCAGCCTTGCATGCTCACTGTGGTTCTGCTCTGCCCAATTCACATGCACCCCTTTCCCAGCCCTTTGCACACAGGAGCAGGAGAGGCTGCAGGAGAGCCAGAATTTCTCCTTTTCATACCCTAAATAGTGGTGTTAAGGTGATAAGACAAATAAAATAATGTACTCCTATTTCCTCAGTGTTCTGTAAAGAGGGAAATTCCATCTCACCAACAAGAATAAGCCCCTGGAGAGCAGGGATACATTTTAGGTAGCAACTGCTTCACCCCATCTCACCAAGCCATCCTAAGCCTTAGGTCCTGCTAATTTTCACCAAAAGGTTGCATGACATCCAGACAGTTGGAAATACTGTGTTATTTCCTATGTGTTGATACTGTGGAAGACTCAAATAGTGCCACTAAATGATTTCATGCAACCTTGATCCTCCCCTGATGGCATCTCTCACACTTTGCACTCATCCCAGCTGGCCCCAGAATTTCTGACCTGAAAGACATCACGGATGTGCTCAGCAAGACTTGCCCACACAGAGCAAGTGTTGATGTGCCTGCAGGAGCCAAGATAATACCTTTCTTACCAAGCACTTGGAACCTGGAAAGGAATGGTCCCATCTAGGCAGCCTACCTGGAGCTCTGGAAATTTTTTACTATAAAAATGAAACACGCTGATTTAGGGAGGGAGAAAGAAACACAAAAGGTCTTAAGATTTCACTGATTTCTCCCGAGACTCTTTTCTGTACACAAAGTGTTTCCTGCACTGCTCTTGGAAGCATTACCCTTGGCTGGGTCTGGCCTTTAAAACATTACCAGCTGTATGCAAAATAGAGTGCAAAGTGCCAAAAAGCCCCACAGGCTATTTACATTTGGCTGGAGCTTGCCGTGTTGGCCAAGCTACAGAGATACTTTGTTCACCGGCCTTGCAAGGAAAGCAGCTACTTCAAGCTGTTTGGTCCTGTTTATACACAGAGTTACCATGGAAGTCCCCATTCTGCACAGCTTTGCACACTCACATAGCCAGGGTATGTTTTTCCAGGACCTGATTTGTGTCCCCTCTCCCCTCTCATTTGGCCAGGAATTGGTAGGAAATTCTGGGGTGAGGTTCTTGGGCAGATGTCGGGTGCAAACTGATTTATGTCTGTGCTGAAGGGCTGATGGTGTGCTGTGTGGATCCTTTCTTGAGGAAATCAAGAGCAGGTGGAGCATTGGGATACGTGTTGCGTTAGCAAGAACATTTTTTCCCAGAGTGAGTTTGGGGAAAAGTAGTATGATCAAAAAAAATTTGATCACAGACAGACTCTTGCAGCTGTATGGAAAGAAGAATTTATAATTATAATTGTATTAGGTTTTACATTTGTAATAAATAGACATACATTTCACAAGGTGTGATTATCAGCTGAGGGCTACCTGGATTGCAATAATACATAAAATCCAGGGAGCTCTACATGAATTTCTCCAAGATAAATTGTTGTTCCCTTAGATCAGATCTTTTAAAATATTACATTCCAGGCTCTGTCTCTTGAAATATTGATTATATTCCAAAAGCTCAATATAGTGAAGCCACTATGTCATCAAAGCCAAAAGTGTGAAGCAAGTGGCAAATCCTGCAACAATGAGCATAAGAATAACTGAGGGGTTTTTTTGAAGAGTTTAGGGAAAATATAACAACCTTTGCAACTAAGATATTTTTGTTTTCAAATCTTTAGGTTACAAGCCCAGGTAATAAGGATGTGGATTTCTTGACTTTTCTTTCTACTATTATTTGTTACTTCACCTGTTTTATTAAAAAGACTTCTCATAGTTGAAAATTTGTCATTAATCACCCCTTGCCAACATGCCATAGGCAGACTGACTCATGGGCATGGCATAGTTGGATGTGAGGTCTTCTCCTGACTGGCTCTAGGTATCCAGCTTAGGGAACTTTATATCTCTGTCCTGGAAAACAGTGGTGGGGAAGACTAAAACATTGCTTTCTTGGCCTCATACCAAGGCCCAGGATTATCCTGTGTGCTTGATGGAGTGGTTTGAGTATGTCCTGTATTGCAAGGAATTGTGTCCTCAGTGAGTGTTCAGGGGTATCACTGCTGAGGGGAGTGGAGACTCATGACCTTCACAAGCTGATGGTGAAAAATCCCTCCCTGTACATGAGATCTGATCTCAGAGCCTGAGCGAGATCAGTAGAGACTTTTCCTACTAATTTTATCAGAGCAAGGGCATTATGAGCATGTGGAAGGGGAGCAAAGCTGAACACTGCTGGCAGGCCAGACGTCTCCAAGCCCAGCTGGCCGAGGTGGAGCCTGGAAAATGCAGCTACACCTGTGAATTCAAGGTTGTCCTTCTGCTTTGGCTTTCAGACATCCTCACTCAGGAGCAGAAATGGTTGGGAAGCAAACCAGAAATGTGTCTGCTGTCTGTACACTTGCTCTCTACCAAAGAGGGAGTCAGCCAAGCCTGGAGTTCATTCTGTCTTGGCCAATAGTTAATAATAACCCTGCAACAGCTTCTTTTTCTCATTGCAAATTAAGGGTGGATGAATGGCCTGGATAAAATTAGAAATCTCTTCCTGAAAGGCTGAGCTGAGTTTACAGAGTTACAGCTCCACGGACATCCCATCACAGCTGCGGAATCCCAGCTGCTCTCCGAGGGGTGAATAGCTGATAACAAAGTGCACATGTGTTGCATGCCGTGGGTCAGAGACTCCTCCCCATCGTGCTGGCTTCACACCACAGCAACTTTCAGGAGGTTGGTGAGCTATTCCTGATTTCGCCTTCCTTTACTGCCACGACAGACAGCTTGACTTTCCCCTGCTATAATGGGCGAGTGCCCCACGGGGTGTTGGGAGGTGGGACTGATGGGAGGTTGTCTAGGGTTGCATGATGGATGTGCATTGAGTGGGTCAGATCATAGGAGAGGAAAGGAGCACAGGCTTGGGAAGGACTTCAAGTTCCTTTCAATGTAATGCCTGTGTACCTGCTGGATAGGGCACTCTCTAGATGTAGGTAACCAGTCAGGAATTTGTTAAGAAGGCTCTCTCTCATCACATCTAGTACTGTGACTCTTCCCAGAGTCTTCTGCTTGATTCTGCTCCACCCTGGCCATCCATCCTGGAGGCTGCATGACAAAGTGGCGCCCATGTTTTGAGTGACCCTGGACCTGATGCTGCTTTGTAAAAGGGAACGGCTTTTTCTCAACTGTGAGACCCAGAGCACTTAGGAGTCTCACCCAGGAGAGAGATTAGTGACAAGAGGCTTGTTGTGGCAAAACCCACTTTTATTTCCATGTTTTTCTTGGGTAATGGTCGTAAAGGCACAACTGGCTATGACTGAGCTACTGTGAAAGACCAGATGTCCCCTTCAGCTAAGCCCATCACTGTGGGCTCCTGCAAGATTCCCACCTGTGAGGCTGAACACGAGCTCAAACCAGCATAACACAAGATGAACAACAGTTGGCAGTAGCTTCTTAAACCACTGTAATTCCCATTTGATGGTGTCCCTACAGTGCCAGTTAACACGGGCTCTGAGCCATTGGCTTATGTATGTTATTTGGATTTTGCTGGCATTGGAAATGATCCGCTGATGTCAGCAGAGGTGATGTACACCAACTCAGTATTAAGTCCAGCACTTTCTGCATAGTATTAACATTTATATCCTCTCTAGGAAGGGTGGAGAAAGAACAGGTTGCCCTCATAATTAGGTATTTAAAAAAACCCCAACAAACCACCAACCAAAACAATATCTGTTTGATAGCATAGAATGTCCCTTGGTTTTAAAAGTCATTCTGGACCCTTATATAACAGTGTAATTAACTGATACTATAAACTTATTATGTACCTGCTGGAACAAAACAGCTCCTTAGGAGCAATTCAGATCTATTGTGTAATTATAGAATTAGGCCACGTGCCATACTTGGGAGATTGTGCAAAGCGGAATGCTTTCCATTTCAAAGTAACTGAGAGCTTTGGTGGCTACAGGCATTTTTTTTTTCCTGCTTCACTGCAATTTAGAAAATGTAGAGCTTCTCAGTATATCACTCTTCAGCTTAGCTAAGCACCCCAGGAATCTCCAAGGGGGTCTGCAAGGTATTGACAATAAAGGGATTTCCTGGGACAGTGCAGACCTTGCTCTGCATGCTGTCAAATGTGAAGGGATCTGGCACCTTCAGCTGCAATGGAAGAAAAGCAGAGATCAAATAATTGGTTAAGAGTGCCTTAAATAATCCAGTTCTATCAGTTTCAGCAGTTTTTTGCAGGCACTCCAGAATTACTACAGCTGGATTTTCCTATTTCTCTTATCCCTCCCACTTTTATATGTGTTCAGATGTCTTTCAGTTGGTGACACCTGTACCATCCTGGTTCCCTCCTCATCAGTTGTAGGAGACCCAGCTCTGTCACTAAAGAGAAGCATTAACACAACAGTGCTGCAACTTCTTCCATTGTGAAGGATAAACTTGTCCTCATCTCCCCAGCAACCTGGGCTTAGGGAATGATTGTGTTTCCTAGCTGGGATCTATATCAGGCCTAGTGAGGTGCACATGGGTTTTGAGCAGGATCCCTGACCTTCAATGTCCACCTCCAAAAAGAGTCTCGGTTCAGGTGCAAGAGGACAGTGCTTTGGGGCTTTAAATTTGATGGTGCTGGAGTTGTAGGGCTTGTGGCTGACTGGAACCTGCTGGCTCCTGGAGCCGTGAAAAAGAGACCCAAAGGAGTTAAGCCATGGTATGTCTTTGTGGAAGGATTTTGAAGGTGGGTGACAGAGCCCAGGACTCCCTGGAAACCAAGCTCTTGCCCTCGATCCCTGCATTTGAAGCCTCATCCAGACCCTAAACTGAAGGGATTGTTTCTCTTGACATCAATGCTCTGGTGGATGAGTTCTCAGTCTGGATGAAAGCTGAGCTGTCAGCTCATTTGTCATTCATCACACAGCACAGAAATGTCATTTTTTAATGATCAGGCGTCCCTCTTGGGGCTGTGCTGAAGCAACTCCTTGACTGAACGTCTTGGAAGATGTGCTCCAAGGGGAGGAGTGTCTCTGATGGCATAAATCCTCATTTCCTCATTGTCTGGGCATTAGTGGACGGAGGTCACTTTCTGCACAGTGTTTTAGAGAGTAGATTTGCATATAGATGCAGTGGGTCAGATTGAACAAGTTCATTAACTATCGTGCATTAAACCACACTATTTGTGAAGTCTAAACCTTCTGAACACAAAAGGACCATTGCCAAGGGCTTGCAAAAAAACAAGCAAATACAAAAATTCATCTGGGGCCACTAAAGAATATTTCAGCAAATTGTCCACATCCAGGATTGATTTTTTTCCTCTCAAAAGCTACTTTTTTTTTTTTTTAGCTTGTGCATGGACACAATATTTTCTGTTAAGCAAAGCTGTGCAAATTACTCATGTGAAGAAATCTGACCTGCCTAACAGACTGGAACATGGCATGACATACACATCTATATAGAGACAGATAGATATAGATGGATACAGATATAGATAGATATATACACCTACATATATTCACATAGAGACTCCACAAAAAGTATGTTAGCAGGGAGATGATGTAGCTGGTTTTTACCCAAATCTACTTTTGCCCAGCCAGATTTACTGAAGGATTTTCCATGTTATCTCCTGCTGAACTGCCATGGCCAGAGGACCTTGAAGATGAAGTCAAGCATGAGGTTTAACTGTAACCATTTTGGCAGCTCTGGAGGGGCCTTTAGTATTTTCTTGAAGTTGTTCCAGGATTTTTTTCTGCCTCATCTAGGAGAGTCCTGCAAAAGAGTAAGGGAGTTTGCCAACCTGTTAACCTGGGGTAGGCAGAGAAAGTGAAAAGCACAGATTTCCCATTGTACCTGACTCTCTGCCTGGTGCAGACAATCTGGTCCACCTCTAAGTCCCTGCAATATGCAGAGCATCTCCAAGACTCCTGAAGTCCATGCTGTAGGACATCCCTATAAAGAGATGTCACCAGACATTTAAAAGTGCTGAAATCTGACTGAGCCCACACGGGAAGGGAAAGTAAATGTTAAAAAGGGCTGCTTAAGACAGTGAACAGTGACAGCAGCAAAACCCAGAAAAGTTTGTGGTTTTCTCCTCTGTTTTTTAAAATCCCAAAACAATGACAGGACCATGTATTTCATAGGGTTGTTGCTGGGCTTAAGAGCTTTTTCAACTCATGTGGGCAAAAGTGACATGAGGAGGGTGCTGGAGAAAGGGATTCTTCATGCAGGTATCACTGCAAGCATCCCATTTATGTGAGAAGCTGCCTGAAAAGGCAGGGTTTTTGTTTCTTTTTTAAAAAAAGAAAACCTTCCTGCTCTTACCCCACAGCTTGGGCCTCTGCAAACTGAGAACCAGAGTCCCTTCTCAATGTGCATGGTGCCTTTGTGCTTTCCATTATCCACCTGCATGTTTTGATACAGTCTTTGGAAAGGGATTTTCCCCTCAATGACGGAGATCCTCAGTTCCCCACTGTTTGTTTTTTTTTGCTGCTCCATAGCCCTGATCAGCTGAGCTGGTGTTAAGACAAAGCTTGGTTGGGGTGCCCCACTTGGCCATGCTCCCCCCATGGCAGAGATGGTCGATGGCTCTGCAGGGTCTGGCTGGGACCCAGCTGGAGGATCAGAGAGCAGCCTTGGCCTCCCTCGAGACCCACCACAGGGATCTGCCAAGCAAATCTCAGCTCAGCAGAGAAACTGGCCCATGATATGGGCCTGTGCCAGCTGAAACACAGCCATTAAGCTGCTTGCTTCTTGTTTGCCCAACAGCCCCCGCAAAGCTGGAGGATGCCATAAGAAAAGCTGAAAAATTGCAATGCTTCATCTTCTACCCACTCCTGCTGTCAGCCTCTAACTTGAGGTTTTAGCATCCAAGGAAAGACACAGGTGCTTGGTTTCTGTAGGACCAGGCAGCAGACACAGGTTTGTGCTTAAGCAGCATGGAGATCACGGTATGGAGGTTTGTCTCTGGGCTGCTGAGGACTGTGGTGTTGGTGGGGATGCAGCCAGCTCAGTGATGTGCATGGCAGTGGGGCTGGCAGGTTGGAGAAGCACATGAAAAATATGCTACTGCTCATCCTGAGCAGAGACTGAGCCTGGTGTCCCAGCACCACATTCCTGGGATGGAGGAGGGTGCAGGTTCTTGAATGTGGCTCCAGTGATAACAATAACCAACTATCATTGCTACAAATTATTATATTAGCCTTACTATTTCACTATTAGTTATTATTACTATTCATGTTGGGGTTGTGAGATCACCTCTGAACTCCCTACCAATACAGGCTGAAATCAGTCTTTCCTCCAGAAGTAATTTCTCCGACTGTAATCCAAAAGGTGGGACAACACAGTGTTACAGCCACTGCAGAGATAGGTATGGGATAGGCTTCCATCCAGAGATGGGAAGCTCTTCACCACCTACAGTCTAGTGCCCTCAGGGGATTTTCTTGAAGGTCTATGGCTCAAATCTGTGTTGAGACAACACATTGTTGCATCCATTCCATATTTCTATGCCAGGTTTTCTCCAGCAACACTTCTCTACTGAATAAGTCCTTGGCTCCTCTCATCTTCTCCTGGGTGGCAGTGGCTTGGTTTCGTAGTCTCTGTTTCACCAGGATCAGCTCAGCAAACCCTGTGCTGTTACACTGGCCACAATCTCTCCATCTGTTCAAATCTATTCTTTCCTGGTGAGAGTTTAGTTTTCCTTGCCTTAAAAGGAGACAACCTTCACCACTGATATATCTTCTTCCCTTGCTCCTTGCTGTAGTTTTCATCAACTGATGGCACATCTGTATTCCTAGGAAACCAAGCTGTCCTTAGCATCTAATTTCTCTCTGTCTCCTGCTCTGCAGGCAGTGATGTATCTTTGCCAATTTATTGAAGAATTAGCTGGGGATAAGAATCTGTGTACACTTTATACTTTACTTCCCAACACCCACCATTAATAATAAGCATGTCCTTTATGACCTGAGTCTTGTTTTAAGTGAATGCAAAGTATTGGCCCTTTCCTTGATGATCCATAGCCCTTGCAGACTCTCATTGTTACCTGGAAGGTTTCCAAGTGTTTTGGAGCAATGCACTGGAATACATCACAAATGAACCAGTTTTGCTTGTCTTAGTTTTGTCTCTGGGGATTCGGGAGGGACGGCAGGGGAGGAGAGGGATGAATATTTATTAGCTTTTAATCAAAGAAAGTGCTCTCTGTAACCAGACAGGCTACTGTCTGTATCTGATCGAAGAGAGACATCAAGGTCCCTGTTCTTTGCTGTGCTGCAGCACGTGCCCCTCTGAGCTGTGCAAATGGGTTGCAAAGCAACTCCAAGAGATGTCTGTCTCTGTTTGCATTTCCCTGCATCTGGATTTTCCTGGCCATGTCCACACAGAGTTCTCCTGGATTAAAGGGTCGCTGAATGAGGGAGATCAACAACAAAGTGCACCTGCCATAACCCTGAGAGATGAGGCATGTTTTGGATAAGTTTGCACACATTTGAGCAACCTGGTCTAGTGGAAGGTGCCCTTGCCCATGACAGGGGACTGGTACAGGATGATCTTTGAGGTTCCTTCCAACCCAAACCATTTTATGATTCTATGAGTCCAGAAATTTGTACATGGACTCTGCATCCTGGGTGTGCTGGATAACACCTCCAAACCCCATGCTGGATGTCCTGACGAGGGAAAATGAACACCTCTCAAATAGAAAGGAGAGAAGAGAAGGTATAAAGCAGCAGAGACCTGGAACTGTGGTGCAGTACCCTGAGCCAGGAGGCAGAAAAGCTAGCGAGTTGTTTATAGAAGTGTTTGCCAGACTCAGTCCAGCTCCTTGATAGGTGCCACAGCTCCTGGTTGAGTGGGAGATGCCTGCTGGGAGTGGGATGCGAAGCTGGTAGGGATACAACCATCCCTTTGCACTGCAGTATGTCAGGATAAAAGGTTTGCATCCTGCTGCTCTGTGACATGGGAGCTGTATGAACAAGCCCACAAAGTCCTGGGCAGCAAGGTGGGACTGCAGTGCTTGGTTTATGCTTGGGTGTGCCCGCTCTGAGACCTCTGTGTCACAAGAGGACACGGGCCAATGGGGAGGCCAAAATCTCCAAGGCAACATTCATAATTCTGCACTAACCCAGACACCAGCTGCTCACAGTGGTCCATACTGTTAAATTGTCATCACACTCCTTGGCACGGCATCATCCTCTCCCAGATAGCGCCTGGGGACTCTTCAAGGGTTGGCGTGGGGCAGGGACCAGTCCCAGCTGTCAGCATGGCTGAGGCCACCCTGTTTAGGGTTTGGAGGGGAAGAGAAGAGAATTTGGTTTATAGGCCTGTGTTGTGCCATCTGGCCACATAACTGTGCTTGGACCCTTTTATTTACTGGTAGAGACATAATCTCCTTGTTCAGCAAAATCCTGCCCATTGCCCTCCTAACTGTGAGACCAAGGGACTGACCACATATCCCACCCTCTTAGAAATACAGCTCCCCAGCTGAAAAACATCTGGTAGGAGCCCTGCATTTGTGTTAGTGAGGGGCCAAACAGAAAATGCCAACAAACCATGCTGTAGGGCCCAGATGATCTCAAGCCAAGAGATGACACCTCTGAGCTGTTTGGGGCTGAATTTTACCCTACACACCCATTGCAGGGCCAAAGTCTGGGACATGTGCTCTCTCTTCATACCAGACTGCTCAAGGTGCCTCCGTGGCTGCGGCCTGAGCATCTCACACAGATCTGCAGGCAGAGAGGGAAGGACACCAGTACCTCTATGTTACAGACCAGGAGCTGTGGGATTAAATGACTGGAAGCCTTTGGCACAGCAGAGAACAGATCCAGCTCTCTCAAATCCTAAGGCAGGTGTTAGCCAGAGATTTTTCTTACTTCTCAGCTGGAATGTCTGCATCACAGATGTGCCTGCACAGGACCTGGTACAGGACCACAGCTTCAGCTTTGTGTTCTGCCTTAGATGTGGACTGAGGGCTCTCTCTGCAGCAGGAGGTTCTGGCAGTGGGAAAGGGCTTTGTGTGCCCTGAATACAAAAGAGAAGAATATTTTTCTTATTTCCCAAAGAACACTCCTGTCAGCAATCCCTCTCCCTCCTGGGAAGTGTCCATGCAGGAATTAGGTCTCCTGCTGACCAGAACAGACTGGGGATACTGACAGGGCAAAGCCTGTGAACATCTGGTATAAACAAAGTCAAGCCTCCATTTAAGAAACAGCCACACAAAGCAGTCCCGGCATTTCAGTGATGATTCCTGTGGCACAATAACACTGTCTCTGACCACTGACTCCTTTGGGCTTGCATCAGGGAAGGCACAGAGCTGCAGACATTCTGCAAAGAAGTGTGACAAGCATCATTGCAGAGCTGAGAGTGGCGGGGTCAGACGTCTTGAGAGTGATCACAGGGTGGCAATAAAGCAATCTCCAGATTTGTGCTTTGCATCTAAGCACCATATCCTGTGACCAGGGCAGGGGGAAATCATATCCTTGGCACTGTGAGGGCAATGACTGTCAAATTCATAATTAATGGTGCACTGTAAGAATTAAAGCACAACTTTCAGCAACTTCTGTCTTGTGGGCATGGAAGACGGTGATGCTGGTGTTTGGGATAAAATTTTGGCAGTGTGGTGGGGTCCTGCTGGGAGATGCTGGAGAACATATCTCACTTCTCTTCAGACAGGCCAAAAACAGGACCTAGGACTACAATCAAGGGCCCATCAACACCTTGCAGGAGACAAGATCAAGTTCCAAAGACACCAAGAGCAGATCCCATGACCCCTCACACCCAGCTGTCAGCTCAGCCTGAAGATACCCCAGAGCTCTGTTTGTCTCTGTGGTTATTTGAGAAGCCCTGAGCACGTCTTTTGTATACAGCTATGTCAGACAGTCCCCTTCCCCACAACCTGGTGCTCTCTGATAGTTTGGTCCTGCCTCAGCCTTTTCCTGCTGCCTTTTCCCAAAGCTGCTCCTTAAAGCAGCCTGTCTCCATAATGCCTTCTGCAGAGCCACACCACAGCTCATCCGTCACCTGCCAGCACCACTGTCTGACAGCTCTGACTAAACAGCAGCTTCCAGCCTCCTAACAAGGTCATAGGGAATAAGAATTTTCTGGATCATGGAAAAATGTCAGACCCTCCTGCTCTACTACCAACCCTTTTATCTACTCCTGTCTCTCTCCTTTTGCTTTTCCAGTGGGGTTCAGGGGTTCGTTGCTATGCTGCCAAGACACTGCTGTAGAGAACAAATGGAAAAACTCTGTGTGTTTGCAAGAACTGATGACACTTCTTGCATTTTCAGGAAAAAAAAAAAAAGAAAAGGAAAGACCCATAGTTTCCCAGCTTCAATCGTTTGAGTTTTGGGACAGCTCTCCATGGGGAAGCTGCAAGGCCAAATCCATCAGCAAAGGGGTATTTACCATAGCTGGAGTATGAACCACTCCTGTGATCAGGACACAGGACACAGATTCAACAGCTCATGTTGGATCCAGGTGCCCACAGATGGACATTATACTTTCCCATACGGCTTGGCTTCACTCCATGGGATTCCTCCTTTTTTGCTGGTTTTTCTGGAGCACACGGTTAGGGAGTGAGCAGCGTGTGCACAGCAGCTCTGATGACACAAGATGTGTCACCTGCAGGGTACCCAGCCGTGAAGAGGTGGCTCTTCAGGGACCCTGTCCCCTGCGAGGCTGTGGGAGGTCTCCATCAGAGCCTGTCGGTGTGTGATCCCTGCCAGCTCCCAGCTCCACAGAGCCCTTTGATACCTGCTCGAGATAATCAGCTGTTTAGGAACTGTAATCCCACTGAAAGGCTTTTACCTCCCATTCAACTGGAGAGATGAAGCTCAGGTGTGAAATGTCAGACATAGGTGCTAAGCAGTTTCAGGGGGGGTTGTAAAACAGGCTGGGTTTTCGCTGTGGCATTTCCTTTATGCATCCTCCGATGTATCCCTGTGGCTCAGGTGCCTTTTGTGGCCTCCCACAATCTGCCTTATTTCCTAAATACTTAACTACATTATCTGAGCCTTCTCAGTAAGGTTCTTTTGGCTTTCAAGTGTTTCAGCCAGAATTTTTTCTTGCATAAATATAGACTTTCCTTGGCAGTCTCTTGAGGAAAAAAAAAAATAAAATTTGATACAGTGTTTTGACTTACTGTTTTTTTCTAAGAGGATAATTTTATAGAATCACAGCATACCAGGTTGGAAGGGACCTTGAGGATCAGCTGGTCCAACCTTTCTTGGCAAAAAACACAGTCTAGTCAAGATGGCCCATTAATCTGTCCAGCTGAATCTTAAATGTGTCCAGCACTGAGGAATCCACCTCTTCCCTGGGGGGATTATTCCAAAGGCTGATTGTTCACATTGGACGGGGATGAATTGGTGATGCAAAATTTGAGAATAAGCCAAATCAAATGCTGTTAAACATTTTGTGCCTCGGGGAACGGCGATCACTCCAAGTGACCCGGAGGCAGCAGCACATCCTCTGTCTGTGGAGGGCAGAAGGACACCAGAAATGCAGGGCATGCATAGGTAGCAGGGCATTAATCATCCACAAAGGATTTACAGACACATCCCCATGGTGAAGAAGAGGCATCAGACCAACCAGGGAAAGAGGAAGGCAGGACACAATCAGAGCTGGATCAGAATAACCCCTCCCTCTCCCATCTGAGACTGCTCTGCAGACAGACTGATATTAGTCCAACACAAGTATGCCCAGGACAGCACTGGGCAGACCCAAAAAAGCTTTCATCTGGCCCGACCACCAACATTTCATCCCTTGTCTTCTACCCCTCTGTGTGCTCTCACACTGCGTCACTGGCATAGCAGCCTCTGTGGAAACCACAGCAGGGAAATGTTAATGAAAATCATCTATCACAGGCAGGGCTGGACTCGAGGCAGATAGATGAGGGCACTGCGAGTCAGGTTGTGCTTCCAAGTGTGGGAGTTGCTCGGTGAAGCCTTTGCAAAAAACCTTGTTTCCACTGCAAGGCTCTTGTCCTTGTAGCCCACACCTAGCCATAGGGTTTGGTGGTGATGGGTTTAGGCAAAGGACACTTGCCTGTTTCCCAGCTGAAGGTCTGGGGAAAGGCTGCATCCCCTTCCACAAGGGCACGACTTGTGTATGAAAGATTTGGCTTCCAGTTCTCTGCATTCCTCATTTTATCCTGCAATAAAGTCATCACTTTGGTACAAACGTAAATGTAGCCCCGGGGAGGGCTGAGATCTCCATGGGAGATGATGCCAACAAGAGTCCTCAGTCTGCAAAGGGAAGGGCGGAGATGACAGAGAAAGAGCCAGACAGAGAAAGAACCAGACACTTCAGCCCATGGCTCTTCTTGGATGTGCGTGTGTGGTGGGATGGCTCCCATCATCAGTGATGGACAGACCTGACTCGGAGGTGACTGATCTCTTCTGCAACATTGAACCCTCCCTGAAGGGGTGTCAAGACCTCGTGTGGATCATACAGTGCTACTCAGATACCCTTTATTCAGGAAAATCAAGGTGGTTTCTCATACCTGTGGGGGCATATCTGCCTTCCTCCCACCAGATGTAAACCTCATTATTCCTTGGTGTCTTTCAGCAGGACAGAGGTCCTGCAGGCTCTGCATCCCATCTGTGGCTCTGGAAGGACTTAGCTGGCTCTGCAACCTCCCAGAGTAAGGTGCAAGAAGTCAAGAGGACCCTGGCTCTGCCTGAAATCCCCATGTGCTTTATCTGGAAAAATAAATGTGGGTGAAATCAAAAAGACAACTTTGCCAACACCAGTATAGCAGTCTCACCATGGTGCTAATGTTTAAGCAGATCTTATCCATCAGGAAAATCCTCCTCACCTCCCAGGCTGCTCAATCTGCATTCTAAGGCTTCTCACCCAGAAGTGGCTGTGTTTTCATTGCCACCTTGCACTAGCTTTGAAGGAGGAAAGTTAAAAAGAGGCTTTTTATTTCTTCTTTTTCTTTTTGTTCTGACAGTCAGTTTTACTTTCCTGAATTCATAGGGGTTTTACAGGTAAAATGAGAATTTCCTTAGAAAATGTCAGCTTTTCCAGAAACATTTCAGTACTTCTGAAAGCAACAAGCTTAAAAGCATAGGGTTTTTCCCTTTTCTCTCCTCATTGCTTTCTCCAAAAAACAGGTGGGCAGGAGGGGGAGGAAGACGGAAAAGAAAAGAGAGAGAGAGAAAATTAACACATTTCCAAGAAATTTTTGTTGTTATTTTGTTCAGTTGTTGTTTTTTTTTTTCCTGTGGAAAAAGACCATATTTTTTAAACGAGCCTCAGTTACTGTTTTTCTATAATTATACCCCAAAGTCTGGGAACTAGGGCAGAGGAGGCAGTGAGCAGAGAGAGCAGTGCAGACAACGCATGTAACAAGCGCGTTGTGGGATTTTGCAACTGTCCTCTCTCAGCCATATGGTATATGAGGCTTGTTCCAGGGTAGCACTGCATCTTCTGCTTTTAAACATCCATCAGGTTTTATGCTATTTTGCTGAAAGTAGTAAAGAAGGAAGAAAAAAGATCATGTAGCTGCCATTAGGATGAACTATCTAATTAGTGTGCAAAAGCACTTGCCTCCTGAAGGGAGAATGAATTAAATGACCTGCAGTAGAGGGTGATTCATTTATGCTTTGCTCTTGCAAATTTCCCTTCTTGTGACATGAATCACTTGGCCACCAGCATTTGCAGGGAGGAGGGCAGAGCTCCTGCATCAGCCTCTGGGACTGATTTGAAGGACTCGTACCCAAAGCAACACGAGCAGCCAGCTGGGATCACTCTTCTTTAGTGGGCAAGATGCTCATACGAGCTTCAGGTCTCGTGGAGTCTTCCCATGGCTTTTTGCCTAATGGAGAGAGTATCACACAACTCATGAGGTAACATTTTTGACTGAAATATCTCCAGAGCACCTGTCTCTCACCCAGGAGGCTTCTCTGCTGTTTGCTGATGCCTCCAGGCTTGTGCTGCAGGTGCAGAGATGGAGCCTCACTCCTCTCCCTGCCCACCTGCATTCACAAGCTGGTGGCAGCTTCATGTCTTTGTGGATTTGTAGTTAAATGGTCAAAATTGCTCTAGGGGTTTGGAAGTTTTTTAAAACTAAGATGTACACAGACAGGTGCCACAGTCACAAAAGCTTCATTCCTTCAGGGAATTAGCCAAAACATTTCTTAACACTGTAATGAAACCTCCTGAAAGGCTTTGGAGATGGTTTTAATGCAGAGCTACCCTGACACGACTTCCCAAAGCAGAAATTACAAGACAAATTATCATCAGTGCCTCTCTCCACATCATAAGGCTGGCAATAGAAGCAGAGGGGTGACTTGGGCTCTTTGCAGCATTTAGCTCTTTCCCTGGAGGTGAGTGTCTGTGATGAGGCAGGAAAGGTGGATGATGTCCCTGTCATTCCCCTCAAGGCAGTCTCTGGACAATGGGTTTCAACTCAGAGAAAAACCCCCAACCTTCCTCCTCCACAGGGCTGGTGTGAGCAGCAACCACCATCCTCCACAACCTGCAACAGGCAAAATACATCAGCATGGAAATGGGTGCTCTGACCCTTCACAAATCATTCCAGGTATTATGGGGATAATTTAATCTCCTTCTGAGTGAGAAAATTAATTGCTCACTGGAGTAGTGTACAGTTTAACAGGGAAAGTCAAGGTCCTTTGCTGTCTGCTGGGGCTGGGTCGTGTTTGTACTGCTTCAAACCAGGGATCTGGTAAAGAGGGGTGGGTGGCAGTGACTCTGCCCATGTGGTGGACTTGGGCAGAAAATTTTAGGCGTCGCTCTTTAGGAGACAACAAAGGTCACTACCCTAGACATCTTCATGTGCCATCTCTCCTTCCTGCTATGGATGTGGTTTGACCAGGTCCTACTTGGAGTCCTGCTCAAATTTGTTTCATCTCTGCTTTTTCTGAAAACATTTCCCTGTTTGCAAACGTTGCTGTTTCTGAGAAGAACCTATTCTGCTGATGTGCAGTGCCTGCAGCTTGGACCATCATGCACGAACTGAGCTGGTCTTCTACCAAGACTCTCTTCACAGCCTTAATCAGCTGCTTTTATGCCAGGGGGGAAAAAAGCACTTAGAAAGGACGTGGGGATGTGATTAGTAGGTAAAACACACTCTGTCAGAGGAAAAATTTGAAATATATCACCACCAAAGCAGGACAAAAAAGTGTTGTTGTGTCTTTCGTTAACTTTCCTTTGCTGTTGCTGAAAAAAATCTACAGTAGAAAAAAATGACACATTTCTGAAACATCCAGCTGGATGTTTCTACATCTACTAATTCAAATTTCTGAATGGACTTGCTCTTCATGCTCTAAGGAAGCAAAATTCTCTGTTGTTTAAAGGAATTTTTCCTTTGCCTTCTCATTTCCAGGAAAACTTCCAGACTGCTGGACAAAACAAGTTTCTTTCTTCATTTTCCCACTGAAGTTGCTCCAGTTTGCACAAGAGCCTTAAGCCGTAGAATCATATCATAGAATGCTAGAGTGGTTTGTGTTGGAAGGGACCTTAAAGATCATCCAGTTCCAACCCCTTGACATGGACAATGTCGACATCTACTAGATCAGACTGTGCAGGGCCCCAGCAAACCTGGCCTTGAACATTTTCCATGACAGGGCATGTCTGTGGGAGCACAGACACCTGTATGAAGGGTGCTAAACTGCCAGGATGGGTGATGTTGCTTCATTTCACTGGACACTGCATTCTGGGGCTGTAGAAGGGTAAGTGCTCCCCTCACCATGGCAATGATCCCAGTTGAAACTTTGGGGTCATTAACTGCAGTTACCAGGTATTTCTTGAAGAGATTTCTTATTTGTTAACAAACTCCCTGATTAATTACTGACATTTCCATTTCTGCTGTAAAGCAAGTAATGAATTCCAGCCCCAGGGTGCGAAGAATGGGAGTGGAATTCTGCCTTTGCCCTGCGGGCAGTGGTGCAGGCACCAGGTGAGTGATGGGGAAGGTAACCTGGAGAGGCAGACGGCATTAGGTGTGAAACCAACCCTCCCCCAGAGCTGCCTACCTCCAACCAGCCTGGCTCAAACCAGACAGTGGGGAAATGCTCCAGATGGGGCCCCGATAGCAGAAAGGGCTTAGTTCGGCCGTGCTCAGCCTGCCCCTTTCTTCTGACTCAACCGACCTTACCAAACAGCCATCGCTTCCTTTGAACATCAAAGGTCTTCATTAAAACCTGTCAGTCACAAGGCAGCGTTTCCCTGTCGGGCGTCGATCTGTAACAAGGAAAACCAGGAGGATGCCCAGCCTGCGGTGGGAGGTCAGCCTGGTTTCAGGGGGGAAACTATTCATGTCATGCCACTTCCAATTTAGGATATGCTCTTGGAGGCAGCGAGGTGGAAGGGGAGCTCGCACCAAGCCTTTGAGGCAGGTGCTGCAGCTGTAGGACCCCTGTGCTGTCAAAAGGGAGCTGCTGGATGAAGCAGCCCCCACGTGTGAAAAGGCAGCCTTTCCCCCCCTAGCCCTGGTGGCATGTCCCCAGATGGGGAAGTGGTCTTCAGCCTTTGTCAGCTCCACTTAGATCAGTCATGTCTCACTGGGTCCTCTGACGGATGGAAACGGGCACGACCCATCGCAACGAGTCCCCATCAGCCCGGGGGTGCATCCGCACAGATTCCATCTCAGGAGGTCACGTGCTGTGTGCCCTCCTGCACCAACACACAGGAGGTTTGTCTTCCTCTCAGGAAGGCTCCCTGGATTAAATAGGACATTCCCAGGCAGCTGATTGCTGCATCAGCTGGCACTGCATGAAGGAATGGTCGCAGAGATCATCCCTCCCTCTGCTTGTCTGTGTTTCAGGATCACTCTGACTGTGTCCATGCTGCAGACGCTGTTATTGGGACCATCATGGTGCTTTGCTCTCTGCATATGGGTGTGTATGTGCAGAAGAAAGGTGGACAAGGGCTCAAAATCTGTTCTGCTACTGCTGGAGGCACCATGAGATCCAGCCTGGGGGTTTTGCAGCACCAATGGGCAGTGAAAGCCACGTGCACTGAATCCTCCACAACAGTTTTCTCTTCTTCAGCTTGTTTCAACAAACAGCATGTGGCACGGTGGACCCCTCCAGGCCCTGTTCACAAGGCTGATTCCTGTAGAAGCTGCTATTTCCAGAACCCAGACAGGGGTGCTCAGTACTGGCTGCGAGCATGGAGCAGGTCTAGAGCAGTTTAAGGACAGTCACTCCACAGGGACATATCACTCACTTAGCAGTGGGCTGTGGTGCCACGAGGACAGCTGAGTATGGGATCTGGATGCCTGGGTCATTCTGTTTTGAGCTGAAGACGGGTTTCCCCAGCTGTGTATTTAATTAAGAAAGATTTTTTCCTGTAACATGTCCTTTCCATGCAAACACTGTCCTTGCAACAGGTTTGCGGTGCCAGATGCTGTTTTAATATCTGTGCAGGAGAATCCTGACTTTAATGCAGGTCTCTTTTTTTCTCCCTTGCTGGAGGAAACACTTGCAAGTAATGTTCCATGTTACAGCCTCAATAATGTTTAATGGTTGTGTCCTGTGGCTGAGGTTAATGACTAGTTAGGGAAGCTTTTACACCGAAGAATGAAAAGTATAAAATAATATTGGCAAGGAGCAAGAAAGAGCCTAATGACAAATTCTAGCATTGGTACCCCAACCTTTAGGCCCAAGGAGGTGGATGTTGTAAAAGCTAACCCAGCCAGCCCTTCTTAGGGCATTGACTTTGCTAAATCTCTGTGAGGGTGAGCAAGACATGTACCTCTGTGCAAGGAGGCGGATGGGTGAGCATCATCTCCTGCAAACAGACCTGGATGTATTTCTTTGGTATTCCATGGGCTTGTACAGGTTCCCACACCCACACCTTGAGCCTGCTGGAGAAAGCCAAACTGGAGGACTCCAAATACCTCACAGTGATGGTAACCGAACCACCCTCATTAGGTCTTGCTGTCTACTACCTGTGTACCTTCAGCAAGGCTCTATGAGCCCAGGTCTCACTGTGAAAGGCCATGGAACCTCAACTGAAAGGTTCAGCTGTGCCTGTGATCACTGATGTCCAGCCCACAAAGGGACTTGCCTTGCTGGCTCCACACCAACCCTACACCAGGGCACTTTTGTTAAGCCTCACCCTCTCTGCTGTTCCTTTTCCCAGCTGAACGTTTAGTGTTCCTTAAGCAGACTCCATTTATCTGTCTGTGGTTGCATGCTTGTCTTCCCCCTCCTCCCTTGTTTTTTTTACAGTTGCTAAAAGGATTTTTTCCCCCTCCCTCCTTTCTTTTTAATGATTTGCTGCATGCAAAAAAGGACCTGCTGTGCCTGTACTAGGAATAAATGAGAGTCAAGGGAGAAGCCAGGGCTGGTCCATGACCCAGGTCTCTCTTTTCCCAAGCTCTGAGCTGTGCCCCGTGTGCCAACTGTGGGGCACAGCTCTCTCATCTGCTGCCAGATGGGACAACCCCTTCATCGCTGCCTGCTCCACTGTGGTAGGCACAGGGCTGATCCCCAGAGTGGGAAGAAAAGGTTGAGAAAGGGAGAAGCCATCTCAGCTCTATTGTGGGCTCGCTGGCTGGGGGCAGTAGACATGCAGCCTGGCTCCAAGAGGCAGGTCCAAGTCAAGGTGGCTTGCCCACATTCTCCCCTTTTGGGATAAGACTGTTTAAAAATTAAACCAAAATGCAATAATAATAATTAAGTAACAATGACAATAATAGTAGCAATGAAAAGGGAGACAAAAAGAGAGAAAAATAAACCCCAAGAAAGACAGGTGATGTACAACACAATTCCTCACCGCACACTGACTGGTGCCAGCTTGTCCCTGAGCAGTGATTGGTGTCCCACAGCCAAATCCCCACAGTTTTTATCCTTAGCATGATGCTCTATGGTATGGAATATTCCTCTAGTCAGTTGAGGAGTTCAGGTCAGTTGTCCTGGTCATGCTCCTTCCCAGCTTCTTGTGCACCTGGTCACTGGCAGAGCATGAAACATGGAAAAATGCTTGATTTAGTGTGACCACAGCTTAGCAACAACCAAAATATTAGTGTGTTTTCAAAATTATTCTCATCCTATATCCAAAACACAGCACTGCACCAGATACTTAAAAGAAAATTAACTATCCCAGCTGAAACTGGGGCATGTGAGCATCCCCAGCTCTGCTGAGTACAGCAGTGTGGCATCATGGTGCTGGTTGTAGAGCTATTCCAGGTGTCACAGAGTGTTCCTGCTAGGCATGGGAGGGCTTTTAGGACCCACAACTGTCCCTTTAACTTTTATTTATAGGACAGGTATGGATAATGACCCTAAATGCCTCTTCCACCATGGCTGGCTGTGACTGATGTTCAAAGCCAGTTTGCTTGTCACCAGGACATACCCCTGTGGACTCTGGTCATCTGTCTCTTGACTCCTGCTATCTGCATTGCATATTTAACAGGATCTCAGTACCTTAACTCTGAAAATGCCTGATTTCAACCAACATAGGAATGAAAATACCTATTGGGGTTAATGAGGGAGTCCAAAGTCTTCAGGATCCAAATGCTAGGAGCTGTACCAGGTCTTGGGTGCAATTTAACCTTCAGGGCCATGTAGGGGCATGAACAGTTTCATTCAGTTTCTGTTGAAAACAGCAGGCCTGTAGGAGAGACTTTGTTCCAAGGGATCAGTACTTCACAAAGCTCACTCGTGGGTGTGTCTGGCCTCCCAACCCCAGTGAGCAGCTCACTCCTGCAGATCCACAATGAACTTGAGATGTCTCAAAGAGATCTTGCTGTGTGTCAGGACACCCCAACCTGCCTGCAGCAGGTGGTGAAGGTGAGGCTGGGTATTTTAGGGCACCTCTATAGCAGCAGACACTGGGGGATGCAGCACTGTTTGATGTAAGGAGCTCTAGACTGGCAGATAATTCTTGTGCCCAGGTCCTGCATCAAGGCAGTCAGAGTGGAGCAGAGGTTTGGATCCCCAGCAGAGAAGGGAGAAGCAACACCCAGCAGAAGGAGGAGATGAGGTTTGACTCCCTGTGAAGTGACCAAAATCTTGGGTTTACATTGCCCAGCTTTTGGGTTTCACAGACTACGAGATAAAACCCAAAAGGGCTGGTACTCTGAAGGAGAAAGGTGTCAGGGATGGGAACCATTATGACTTTGCCTTTTCTTCTCTGCTGGGACCCTGAGTGAAAATGAAGTATGAAGTGCCTGGCTCTGAGGATGGGGAGGTCCCTGTGTTTTCTATAGAGCAATGGGAGACAGACCATGGATTGCAGGAGAAGACTTCCTGGCTGCCTGGCCTCTCACACCAAAATCCCCTGTGAGATGGAGAAGGGTTAGGCACTGGGACTGGTTGAGAACTTCCATACACGGCACTGAGTGGTCTGACTCCTCCTCAGAGCTCCAGAAAACCCTGCTGAAGGTCAGGGATGTGCCTGGCCTTGGCATGACTGACACACTAATATTTTGCAGGCATTGAGACAGGAGGGCAGACTTTGAGGATGTGAAGTTGGCCAGTGCTCTGTACCCTCTCACAGGGGTTGTGAATCCAGCATCCATTCCTGCCACAGGCACCAAGGTGACCATGTGTGACTCATCAGGTAAGGGCACACAATGCACTCTGTCCTTCTTGGCAGTGCCTTTGATGTTGTCCCACGAGAACAGTCACCCCAGGGTTAGCAGAATAAACACCATCAACACTAGACATGGTACAAACACCACTTTCTGCCTTAGTTTTGGAGTATCTGAGCCTCTGAGCCTCTCCTGAAAGTCACCTGAAAGGTTAAACCTCTTTGTTCGTATCTAGCATCTCGTCCACAGGTGTCAGCACTGGACAGAGCTGAAAGAGCCCTTGCACATCCAATCTCTGTTCACCATACTTTGATATTTCCAGTGCACTACTTAGCTTAATCTAAAACACAAAACCTGGAGGGAAAAAAAGCCACGTGCAAACATGACATACAACCTCATCTGCTTTCTGTAAGGCTTTTGTGTGATGAGCCTCAAAGGGAGAAATTAGGGACTAGATAAGGCTGCTTCACTGGCATTCAGGGAGCAGAGTGGTTTCATTACTGCTCACTGCTTACAGTGGCGTCTTGACCCTCTTTGGGATATATTTATTGCTGCTGGTTGTAACTTGGACACGCATTGTGTAGTCTGCAGGGTAAAAATAGCTGCAGTGCTTATTTCTGTCAGAGTAGAGCGCACCAAGCTTTTGTTTACCCTTTGCTTTTGGTTTAAATATAGCACGAAGCCGAGCACTAGAAAGCAGAGGGAAGCTGTGTGACATTAAATCCACCCAGTTAATTTTAGATCTCTCTCTGCACAGCGCTGCAGTGGAGAGGTAGATGTAGGTGTGTGGTTCTACATAAGCATAAGGGGAAGGAAGAAAGGGATGATCCAGTTTGTGTTGTCAGTAAACCTGTCACCTTTGACAGCCTCTACCTGGGCAAAGTGAGTGTCCCAAAGCTGCCAGTTGGCTTTAGGGAGAGC
Organism: Campylorhamphus procurvoides; assembly: GCA_013396655.1. NCBI lineage: Eukaryota > Metazoa > Chordata > Aves > Passeriformes > Dendrocolaptidae > Campylorhamphus > Campylorhamphus procurvoides. The sequence continues at coordinate 29,001 of WBMV01016667.1, forward strand.
ATTCAGACCCCAGCACCATCCTCATCCCCTCCATGGGGTGGTGGGAATGTGTTGCAAGGTGCAGGGCTGCTTGCTCTGTCAGATGGTGGTTACAGCATGAGCTTTCAGATAGCAGTGGGAAGGGAGTGCTCCTCTCTTTTTTTAATCCCCACCTCCTGGAGTCTTGAGATTTTCAAGGACTATCTGTTTCCTTGCTTTGTGCAATGCATATTTTAAGAAAATTTCACAGCTTTGCTCTATGTGGGAAAATCTTGGAAATACAACTCTGAAGGTTTAGAAATCAGACACAAATGAAGGAGGCAAATACAAATCTCGGTCTGTTTTTATTCTGTGTTCCCATGAAATCCAACTGCGTGTGTTCATGACCCCCCTGGCCTCTCCCTCAAGGTCTGGCTCGCAGCAGGGACAAAATTATAAGAAATAACTTTGCCTGGCAGAGGCAGAGAGCCACTGGGAATGGGAAGAAATGGTTTCTGGTGGGTGAGCCTGCAAGACATAACACATCCCTGCCTCAGTTTCCCAACCTGCAGAGATGGGATATCTCCTTACCCAAAGGGTTGCACTGAAGCTTCAAATGTGCTGTAACTGATAACAGGGAAGTGTTTCCAGCTCTGGACTTCATGTCCTGATCGCTACCATTCCTTACTCCACAGAGGAGGTGCTAAGGTTGTCGTAGCATCTTGGTGAGGGGCTGGAGAAATACAGAGAGAAAGCACTGAGACTCAGCAGCAGTTTAGTGAGTTTTTTTTGGAAGGTGATTTATATCATGCCATTCCCAATGCCACTTATATCCATTTGTTGTTATAAACCCTCCAGGGCCCCCACCAAAGCCCCAGCAAGGCGGGACACCCCAGTTAAAGCCAAGAGCCCTCTGACTGTGCCTGTCCCATCCGGTGGTAACAATGAGCTTTGAGGCACCCGTTGGCTTGTTCTCATCTGCTTAGGTTAATGACAACCACTTGTAAAAGGTAGGCAGTTATTTTTAGTGTTTGGCATTCAGATATATAAAATATACTGAAATTAAAGCCAGGTGCTCAGCTAAGGTCAAACAGCATAGGCTGGTTTGCTTCAGTGGGGAAACACTCATTTACACCACTGGGAGATGCTGCCCGCTTCCTGTAGAAGTTCTTATTTTAGGGGAACTTTGATACACTGGTTGTGTTTATTTATTTATTTATAGCAGGACTATATTTACTTGAATCCAGTATCATCTCATGTCAGAAATTACTCTGCATACTCTCAGTATTGTTTCAGGGAAACAAATAAATTTTTAAAGCTGTTTCAATGAATATTTTCAACTTGACATGAAGTTGGTGTCACATCCAGTTCCTGTCTGAAAGCCTTTGAGCTTAAAAAACCCTGTTTAGAAGATCCATGGAGGGTGTTGCTCACCCATCTAATAGCAATCCTGGGTGAAACCAAGGAGCCCTTTCACATGGTTTTTACTCTTTTTCTTTTTCTGCCAGTATTTTTCACTTTGTATGGGTGACTGTGTGAGTTCTGTTGTTTGGTTTATTTTTATTTGGTCTTCACCCACCCTGGTGAGTCTCAGAGGTACAAATTTCTTGAACCTGCGATACATAAATTTGGGTTGAATCCTTTTATTTTCCCAGTTTTTGTGTATCGAAAGACAAAACATCTCGGTAACAGCAACACATCCATTTGGGAGAGACTTTTCCCTGTTTTGCAGCACAAAGAGTTCTCCCTGAGCGCCAGCCACATCCCTCTTTGCTACCAGGAGTGCAGCATCACCCCATGGGAAACAGGAGGCAATTCAAGTAACTTCATCTTAGCGAGTGAAGCAAAGATGCCCCTTGTATTTCCAACCCTGGAAGGATGAAGATAAAAAAACCCTGCCTGGCTTTTGGCTAAATACGGCTTTTTCCGGGCAGCTCCAGGCAGTTGGCCGTAATTCATCCCCGAGTGTTATCCATCACATCCTCTGGCTGTTATTAACGAGGATGTGAGCGTGCAGCAGCAGCACGGGGAGGCTGGAAGGGGCTCCCCCAGCTCGCCACGAGGCTGTGGAGAGGCCGTCTGTCTTCCAGCTGCCATCCCCTCTGTGCCTCTCCACTGCCAGGACCCCCCACCCTGCTGCCTCCCTCCTGTCCTCCCCAAAGCACATCTGCTGCTCCTGCTGCCGCTGCCGAGGTGCTCCCATCACAGGTTTTAGAGAGTCCTCGTGCTTTGAGATGACTGCTAAAGGGCTGGGAGGTTTTCAAGGGATGGAAGGGCCGTTCTGGTGGGTTGGGTTGGGTGAGGTCTAGGTGGCAGCTGAGGCAAAGGAGGTGTAGGAAATGGACGTGTGGAGTTTGGGAGAGGTTGGAGGCATCCTGCTCGGTGAGGCTGAAGGACTTGGAAAGTGTACTAGGAGCAGAATAAATCCTGTAGCAACATTGCACACACTCTTGCAAACCACTGAGCACAAGGCAAAGCCAAAGAAAATGTCTTTTCAAGGGTAGATCTGCTCCTCACAGAGCAGCCCATCTCTGGAAAGCAGCATCTCCTCAGCCTTCATGGTTGGGCAGTGGTGGCAGAGGGAATTGGTTTGGGGATAGCACCTGCAGGTGAAACATGATGCTTTCAGCACTGCTGGATTTGGTGGGGCAAGAGTTTCTGTACCTTTTGAATGTTTAGAGGGGAAACCTCCTGCCTTTCTTCTTCAGTGCCAGAAGTGTACTTTGAGGTGCTGGTGGCATCTCACCTGCCCTAATTCCATGCAGGAAAGAAGACAGGCTCAAAGAAGCGTCACTGAGAACCTGCATGGGCAAGGAGTGGTGCTGGGCTGCCACTGTAAGTGCTGCATCTGCTGAGAAAATTGCCTAAACACAGCTGGGAGGTGACACTGCTGAAGAGCAGGGCAGACACCTGCAATGTCTCCTGTCCTCCTTGCAGGGAGGAAGCCCAGTGACAGTGGGCTGGGCAAGGAACAAAAGGGAAATTTCCCTTCCAAAACAAATTTAATGTAATAAAAATAAAGACTAAAGAGAAATATTACAGGCAGAACACAAAGTAAATTACTTCAGAAAGGGTCTAATGAGATTGGCGCTCTCTTCCTTGCCACTTCAGTAAGATAAGATTCGAGCTCATGATGAGCCAAGGGTCAACTCATAAGTTAATGCAGATTTTGAAACAGAAGTCAGGAGTCCTGCAAATACAAATCCACCCACACTAGTCCCATACTGTGGCAGAGAAATTTACTGATGGATGCATCTTTGCAAAAACTACTTGTTAATGAAACTGCTTGGTTCATGGACAAAATATCAAGGAAGAAAGGAACATGAAAAGCTTTTCTGTCCTCCATGCAGGCAGCATAACATTACAAATTTTGCTTACATTCCTGAATGGAAATGCAGTAAAGGGGTGTGCTGGACCAACCATCCATATCCCTCCACACCGTATTTACTGTCATTCTGAAAAATGCCCTTAGCAAAAGCTCCTGGTGTGGTGAGAAACATATTTCCATTGTCCTCATCCCCTGAGACTTCTCCACCACTGGGTCGGCCCTGCGAGAACCAGATCTGTGCTCTGTCCTTGGGGACACGAGGACAGAGAAACATGTACTGGCTTCCAGTTAAGGTGACATAGCATTTGGGTTGAGCCAGAGGGTCTCACACCTCCTTGGAAGAGTTTGGTGCTCATGGGGCACACTGGGTGTGCATGTGGGTGGGATTCACCCTGCTAGGCTAGAGATGCTCAGCATGCTGGTGTCAAGGCTCCCTCACTCATATGTCAGTGAATTTGTGTGCCACAAGGTCTTTCTGCTTTGCAAACACAGCCGTGTACCTGCAGGAAGTTTGAGTTTTCCTGTGGCTTTCCAAGTGCTTCTCGTGAGCATTGTCAAGAGATAAAAGAGACCCCAATGAAAGAGCTTTCTTTTTTCATTTTTCCCTATTAAATACTTAGATATCCTGGTAGATTATCCTATGACAGATGCATTTGTGAAGCAGCAAAGCACAAGGCATGGCTGTGGGTGATGCTGAGGGTGAGCAGGTATGTGACCACTGCAGGGCAGGTACAGGCCAGCCAGAGAGGAAAGATGGTTCCCATCTGTAGGAACTGTTGAAATTAATTTGGGGACCCGATGGACAAATGCCAATTTCCATTCTGAGGCAATAACAGAAGTTTAATCTGAGCTAGTGAGCACGCTCGTAGTTTGGCAGAACAACCATATCTGTAAATGCCCAGCATCTGTAAATCTACTGCTTTTGATGTCAAAGGGTTTTCATGTGTTTTGCGAAGTAAAATATTGACTAAATTATGACCTACTGGAACCTTCTCTGATGACTGCTGGAGCATTGGCAGGCGATAAAAAGGGTTGCTGAGCTTTTTTGCTCCAGTTTGATTCCAGCAGATATAAAAGAAGTGGTTGAATTAACTGACTATAGAATGAGGTTCAGAAGTTGCTTAGAGTGAGCTGTGAGATGAGTTGCTGTGTTAGGGGTTTTTTTAAATGCAGCCAATGCAGATAAACCTGCAATTTTCCTCAAGCATTTAAATGTGTGACATACACATTGCAGGGGTTCTGGGCTTTGACCTCATGCATGTGAGCCAAAGATTTCATACAACTTAACTCATTCAACCAGCACATTTTTGGTTTTCTAGCTCTTTGTTTGTCCTTCACAGCTGTTCAGTGTCACATCTGAAAGGCTCTTAGAAGAGAGACCTTCCCTATAAATGCAGCTTTTTCTGGTCTGAAGCACATGAGAACTGTCCACAATATATTGACTTGTCTCTGCTGCAAAGTGTGAGTGTATGGGTGTCCCCAGTACAAGTGGCAGCACTTTAGTAGGGTACAAATGGCTTCACTGGGAATTGCTGAGTTATCCTGACTGGTTCAGTAAGAAGAGCCCTGAAGGCCAAACTCTCCTCCCTAGTGGATGATGAAGTTTTCTTTGAAGGACAGGCTTGACCCTTGGGTTGTGTGAGCTGGTGTTGCCTGCCCTTATTCATATGTCTCTACTGGTACTGGGTAGGAGTTTTCTAGTAAAAAGGAGCCTTTTTTCGTTGGGAAATGACCATTTTTAAAGCCAAATCTTTGGCTCCCAAGTCCAACTGGCTTTGGGATCGGACTAGGAATTAGAGCTGGAAAAGGCAAGACCTTTTTCCTTGTGGTGTGATAACTGGGTCAGTGCTGAAAGAAGTCTCCTCTCCAGCTACAGATTCTGGGGTCAAACCTCTGCTCTGTCTTTCTCAGAGCAGTGACTGGATTGTCAGCCTTCACTCACCTCAGGAGAGATTCCTTAGCATGTAACCACCTGGGTCATTCTGGGTTTTGCCAAAAAATGTAAAAATCCATGGGTTCCTTGTAATGTCAGATGAGAAAACCCTTTCCAGAAGAGAAAAAAGCATATTAAGCATCTGGGAGAGGATTCTATCATTATTATTATTTCAAGCCAGGATAAGGCATAACATTATATTTAATGCTGATTGACCACAGAAGAAAATCGGTTGCTTAGAGTCTAATGAAAAAAAACTCTAACAATGCATGAGAAATCCTGTAATAACAGACCTACTTGAGAATTTGAGTGGCATTAAATGTGAAGTGTACTGTTACTTTAATTGTATTTTTATGCAGACATACTCAATTCCTATTAGTGGCAGAGTTGTGTTTGCATTTGGCCAGAGGCAAAGAATTACTAGTGGACAGTTTAATCAGGATGAAAGAAGGAAAATAAAATTAATGTAGCATGAGCTGGGCTCAGACATTTCTGTTGGAAGAATTTTCACATCTTTATTGTGTGAAACTTGGTCCTGTTTATTTTAAAAACCTGAAAATGGGGTTTGAAGGATTTCACACTGGAGTTATCACTGCCAGTCATTTAGTTCAAGGGTAGAATTTAGTAAATGAATAATTCTAGTTGGCCTAAAAGTCTTTGTTGGTAGTCAGTGGTTAAAAATCAAGTGCTGAAGATGTTCTTGCTTTATTCCTGTGTTAATCCACCCATTTGTTATTTATATAATTACTGCTTTGAAACCAAATGCAGATGGGGGTCCTGCTGGGCTGGATAACCAATAAATACCTGCAGCTATGTAGCAAATGCCCTGAAACATTTAATACCTGTATAGGACAGAGCAGAAAGTGGAATCAACTTGCCCATGTCCTGCTAGTGGGTGGCCAGTGCCTGATCTGTGAGTGGAACCCCCAGATGGGGCTGACTGGACCAGATGTTTGCAGCTGAAGTCACTGAAATGAGGTGATTTCTCCAGTCCTCTGACAGATACCTCTGAGATGGATGAGTTGTCAGATGAGTTGCCCTGTAGTGATGTCTGCTTCTCTGTGAACAGAGATTATGAAGACTATGAAGACAGGTGGACTTGAAGTCTGAAGATCTTCCTTCCAGGTGTTTGAAGCAGGTAAAGGTGAATCCCAGCATGTCTCCTGACACTGAGCAACAGCTGCATTTTTAGCTGCTCATCCACCCAGACCTCCAGTCGATATCAACTGGAGTGACATTGACAACACTGTCAGTGCAGTATTTTCTGAAAAAATGAAATTGCCTGAAAAAACCCACACAACTGGAATAAAGGGAAAGCTGGAGAATGTTATTCTGGCAAGTGGCAGAATTTGTGTTTATATTTCTATCAGCTCTGGCTTCCCAACAAGAATCCCGCCCTGACGTGATCAATCTGAGGAGAGGAATTTTCTTTGCTTTGCCCCCATTTATTTTACCATGTAATGCTGAGTCTGTTTAGTCAGGAAGGACTTGCTTCCAGACTGCACAGTCAATGAACGATTCATCTTGTCCAAGAGCAAATTAAGCAGAGTGAATAATTAAATGGAAGCACTCAACCAATATTTCTCAGAGCTCTCTTAAACAATTCCCCACAGTCTCCTTGCATCTTCCCCCATCCTCGCCCCCAGATGGCTTCAACCCATCTATTCAGCAGCACTGTGTCCAGCCTGTGCCAACACTGGCCAAAGGTCGTTGCCATCTGGGTGGTCAATGTGGAGGGGTTGGTGGTCTAGCTCCTGTTCCTAGGGGAAAATCTAGACCACAAGCCTCCCACTCCATTCAGCTGGGATTAATAGGACCTCCTTGCTGGGAATGCAGTTGGGGTAGATTGGGCAGGGTGAATAAACTCAGCAGAGGAGATGGTTTTTCTGGGACAGAGTTGAGCAAGTGGGTGGGAAGTTTTTCATGGCTCTTCCTCATGGCAGTGCTGCTGTAAGCCAAGTAAATTCATCAGGAGCCTGGAGACAAGGATGTTCATGCCTTTGCAGGTGAGTGTGGGGATGGTTGAGGTGTGCTGTGCAAGACAGGAGGTGTGGGGTATGCTGGTATTAGGTGGTAAGTACTGTTCACCGAGGACAGGCTGAGCATCAGGGGAAATCTGAGCTGTCCAGTGAAATGTCTCTGTGGGATTCACAGGCTAAGCAAGCATCAGAGGTCTCTGTAAGCACATAAAGCCACCTCCCTCGCTGCCACTTCCTTCAAACCACCTGTCCTGTCAGGACAGAGCATGATGAGTTAATTAAAAAGTCCTCAGCAAAGAGACTCCCAACTCCATTTGCCATGGAGGCAGCAAAAATCAAAGACCCAAGTGGGGTCTGACATGAAAAGGGCTGAAGCCACCTGAGACCATCTGGCTTGTAACATCACTTGGCTCCTGAGCCCACCACCATGGAGCCCTAGAGCAGAATACGATGAGGTGATTCTTGGGGAACTTGAAGGTGTCTTGAGAGATGAAGGGGACCCTGACAGTGATTGTTGGCTTAGTTCTAGGGAGATTTTGGAAATCAGTGATAGCAGGTAAAAGAGGAATGAAAGGAGGATTTCTTTTCTAATAACATGTCCTGCTGCTGTGCTAAACTGATGCTAGAGTTGGTTGGGAATTTTTCAGACAAATGTATTTTCAGGAGAAAGTGGTGGTGGTCAAAAAATACTTTTAATGATATTTAGAAACATATACTCATATAATCATTTAGGCTGGAAAAGACCTTTAAGATCATTGAATCCAACAGTAAATTTAGCCAGTCTTGGAAATTATTTTAGGAACAGGCAGGAACATCTTCAGGCAGGTGCATATCCCTCATCAGCTTATAATTTTTCCAGAACATCAGTGCCAAGGGATGTGGCAATCCCAGGATGAAATCACGGTTTCAAAAGGATGTTTGAATTCAAAATGGAGCACCTCTGGTAGACATTTTAAGAGGCAGAACCACTTCAGGGCAGCAAAACTCCCCCCTGGTCAATCCATCACTTGTCCTGGATGTATCAGCAATGGGGACTTGAGCCCCAGCATCCCAGAGTGGGGCAGAAACACCCTGTCACCATGCTGGGGCTTGGCCAAGAGGATAATTTCATTTCCATCTTACAAGACAGAAGCTCTGGGTTTTGTGTCACCGAGGAATGGGTAACCTTTGAGAATCATAAAAAGTTTTAATGGGACTCAGAAACCTTTTCCTGCCAAGCCCTAATTTCCACCATGTTATAATAAGCACATCTGAGAAGAGAAAAAGGGGAGGAAATCTTGATTTTCCCATAACGCTTTGTTGTCAGACCAACAATTTTTCACCACTGTGGATGCCACTACGACACAATTCCTAAGCTGAAAGGGGCCCAACAGAGTGAACAGTATCCATATTGGGAAGATAAGGAACTGCAAGACATTATCCAGAGAGATATAAATTGTAGTAATCTATTTGTTCTCTTGCCCATGGGGTCGTCGTAGTAAACAGGGAGTTCTGGGAGGCGGGTGAATTCTGACACATCATTTCTCATGGTTCCCAAGGGATGGTGAGCAATCCTAGTGCTGGCAAGCCAGGCAAGCAGTAAATGTTTCCTAGAATACAGAGTGGGAACCAGTACATAAAGGCTGCAAAATCACTGTCAGAATGTAATCAGCTGAAAAAGAAAGCAAAAGCAAAGACCAAGACATGGATGTTAACACCCTGAAGAGGGTGATGGGGGAATGCAATGAGCACCTGTGGGAAAGGGAAACCTGCCCCTTAAAGGAGGTGAAGAACTTGGATAATAGGAGCATACAAAGTGGCATGCAGGGACAGGCAGGAGAACTTTCCTTAAGTCTGTCAGGCAGCTTTGTGCCTGATGCAAATCAGAGGTGCAACCCTGTGAATGACTCAGTTTATTAAACCTGAAGATGCTCTCAGCCTTTGTGGCCTTTTGTTAAGAACTCCTGCTTCCAGGTGAAGGTTAATCTTCCCAAGATCCAGAGATGTTAGACCTGGAATGGACTCATATTTCAGTTTTGCTTTCAAATTGGTGGACTCGCACATTTCCAAACACTGACAGCTTTCCATGGAAAGGCACTGGAAGTTGGCAGCCCTGGATCTGTCCCCCTGGTCGCACCATAGTCCCAGGCCAGGGTCCCAGTCCCTGGCTGAGATAAGCACTGACACACAGACATCTCACCTCAGTGCCAAGCAGCATCCCAAGCCAGCTTCCAAATGTGCAGAGGCCATTGACTTTGGACAACTTGTAGAGACAGCAGGATGTTGGCAAGAACATTGAGAGCCCTGGATAACATCTTCCAAATGGGTTAAAAAGTCAGTAAAGCCCTACTAAGAGGACAGAGGCCACCAGCCTGTTGGCTCCAAGGCAGCAGATGCATCCAGACAGTGCAGAGGGAAGACAGTGAGAAGAAAGGGACCACCTGCAGATGTAAGCTTGCACCCCCTCAGCCCAGTGCTGCTCAGCTGTTTTACTGCCCTACTTCCCTTTCCCATGGCCCTGCTGTTCTGCTTCCCTGCCTGGAGCACAGCCCTGAAGAGGCATCTGCTGGGTGAAGCTTGCATCTGGAGACGAGATGGGGGAACTTGTTCTACAGCCCTCTGCTTGACTTTCTGCTTCCCTGTGGCACTCAGCAGCTTCACGTTGTTCTGTGACCTTCTGAGGGACGAGCCAGGAAATATCTCCCTGGCTTAAATAACGAATCTAAAAATCAATTTGTGGAGAGGTTGGAAAGCAATGAGCATACAAATTAACCAGCATATGAGTAATACATTTGCATCTTGTGGATTCAGTTAACTTCAGAGCAGGCAAAATTTATGACCTACTGAACTCCAAGTATGAGGCTTAAAGAAATTACTGGGAGGAGAATTACTGGGTTGCACACTAGACATTATTCCAACCTTCATTAATGTTTTCATGTGCTCTTTTAAAGTTTCTCCCTAGCAGTACCTATTACTGAGGTTGGGGAAAAAAAATCAACCAGTGAGATCACTTGAAAAACACTTTGCCTCCTCCCTCTCATTTCCCCAAGTTGTATATTTATTTTCCACTTAAACCTGATGGTCAGACAAACTACTTTGCAAGTGAGATTTTGATGAGAGAAATCATGTTATAAACCAAATGCTGATGATCTGCAGATACAACGTTAAGGAAAAAAAATATCTTTTTTGCGTCTGTGTGCATGTGTTTAGATAGCTGGTTTTACTTTATTGGGTGCATTTATGACACTTTATGACACTTGCTATACAGCTGTCCTGACATACAGCCCAGGCAGACCTCTGGATTGGTCCAGCCTGACTATTGTGCTGCTCCTCATGACTCTCTGAATGGAGGAAATTTGCATGAAGCCATCAGGCCGCCAAGGTTTGGGCTTGTTTGAAATTTCACAGACTGTTGACAAATCCACATGAATAATTTTTACCATTCTATCACTTGAGAACAGACACCTGTGGGCAGCAGCTCCACAGCTCGTACAGCCTTGTTGGCCTCCAGGCTACGAGGAAATGGCCAAATCACAGTAAGCATTGGATATCTGGACTCTTCCCCTCTGTTTCTCCTGGGGATACTCCCTTCCAGCCAGTGAGTGGCCAGCTCGCTTTTATTAGCACCTCTGCAGACACTCCTAGCCATCAGCACACTGAGGCTTTTCCTCTCTGGAGAGCTCTGGAGAAGAAGCTGTTGTCATAGCCTGGGACTGAGGGCTTTCTATAGGTCTTGCATGTTTAGGAAATGAGCTCAGATCTGTGCTAGCTTGCCAGGGTGAAGGATGTTTTTCTTCTCCAAGTGCCATAATTTCCCATTTGGAGTGGTTGTACTCTGAAACAGCAGTTTCCTCCATGGTGGTGACATCCAGAGTGCAGGGTAAGGATAATCGTGGTTCCCTGATTGTCCAGACTGGAGGACACATTCCACCTCACCTTTTGTGGACTGAAGAAGAGGACTTGTCAGCTCCTACCTCCTCCCAGCACATGACTGGGGTGTGGATGGGGTGCAGAGCTGGACCAGGGTGCTGAGAAGAATCCCAGGCTGCATGGTGCTGCCTCTGATAGTTTTTCATCTGTCCAAAACAGCAGGGAAAATCTTCAAAGGGAGAAAAAAGTTTTTGCCCTTTTTTTTTTTTTAATTAAAAAAAAAAACAAAATCAAAGCCAAATAAAAATAGATCTCAAGTTGTAAAATTTCTATATTAACTTCCTGGAAGCTTTGAGACTTTGGGTGGGGTTTTGCTATTTTGCTGCAGTGAAAATGCCATATGTAAATCTCCTACAACATGAAAGATCACATTCCCTTGTGATCCAAATAGACAGGGACATATTACTGGTGATGGTCCAAGCAGCTGCACCAAGGCAAGGATCCTTATCAAAGAGGGGATTGCTGGATATACACAACCTTGCCTCACTAACAGATTCCACTCTCTTCGGTGAAGTGATGGTAGAATGCAAATTTGGAAGAAACACAAGAAAAACTGGTTAAAACACAGGCCAAAAAGAGTTAGTGCTGTTTGCTGGACACAGTATGTGATTGACACAGGAGAATGAACACCTCTTTGGAAATCCTCTTTCCACAGAATTTTAAAGGAGCTGCAAGTGAGAGGGTGAAAGCCCAAGAGGTTTTTTCTCCTTCTGTGGGAGCTCTTGGTGCTGTGGTCTCAAGAGTAGGGGCTAGCAGAGGGGTCCCCAGGCCCTGAAAGTGCACAGCAGTGCCTGGCTGCCTGAGAAACCTTTCTGGGCTTGCTTTGGTGAAGTAGAGACTGCTTCCCACAACATCAGGATTTCACATCATCCTCTGCTCTGCTCTGCCAGCTCCCTGCGTTCATGAGTTGTGGGCTTGAGAAGCAGAAGTCACTGCTCACCAAGCAAATATATGGTATATGTGTGAGCTTAGAGATGTGAAACGCCTTTCTGTAAGAAACAATGATGTCCCACCCTGACAAAGCCACAAAGCCATCACAGAGGTCTTTGGGGACAAAGCTGCAATGCCCTCTTGCAAATGCGCTTCAGCCGTGACTCTGCTCCCTCTGATCCAGCTGACAGTGAGAGATGGCAGGAGCACATCTGCTCAGATACAGCCCTTGCTTGGGCAGCAGGCACAGATTTCCCAGCATGGGAAGCCACCTGAGCTTTGTTTCTGGTGTGTTGCAAACAGGAGGATGTGACATCCATCATTTTCACAAACAGCATTGCCACACGGAGTGTTTTTGTGTGGCCAGATCCTATACGCAGGATTACAGCTCAGCCAAGAAGTTTCTTCCCTGTTGTGACTCCAGGCATTAAGAGTGGGAGGTCTTTTCAGAATAAATGATCTTTCCATTTGTTTTCCATCCATGCTGTGCCCAGCACTGTGGCACCAGGGCTGTAGGCAACAGCCCTGCACGATTCCTGGAACTGTGAACAGTGACGAGAGTCGCTGCAGCTGGTACTTGCCTTCCCAAAGGCAGAGTTCTCCCTGCCCAGCCTGCTCTGCCAAGGTGACACTGTCAGCTCCCTTACAGCACTTCATATTTTAGCATCTACTTCTTTTGAAGGTCTGTGAATAGGGCAGTTTTGTCCCATTCTTCCTTTTCCCACCATTTGAATTTAGCCTTTGCAGCATTCTCCTACTTCAAGCAGCAACCTGCAATGTTATAGCAACACAGGAAAATCATAGAATCCTAGAATGGTTTGGGTTGGAAGAGACCTTGAAGACCATTTACTTCCAACCCCTCCTACCTTGGACAGGGAACCTTCCAGTGGAGACACTCCCAAGGACACATCAAGCTCTTGATTCCCCATGAGTAAAAACTGGGATTGCATGTTCTGGTGAAAAGTGTCCCAGTATAAAAAGTCCAGGGACACCTGTCTTCTCCCAAATCATGGTGTGCCTGCTCTTCCTGTTTGTTCATCCACCCCTGCCTGTGTCAGGCAAAGAGAGAAGCACCTTTGCCTGAGGTGTAGGCTGCCCTGAAGCTGATCAGTAGGTATTCAGGTCCCTTGTGCTGGCAGAGATGTGGAGAAAAGGGATCACAGGACCACAATCCCAGTGATAACACATAAAACAGCCTATTTTCTGTCAACTTCCTGTGCACATTTTTTCCTCTCACAATGAAGAGTTGTGAACGTTTTTTCTGTAGATTAAATGAGAGGATTTTAAAAAAATAAAAAATAAAGTAGAACAAATGCTCATTTTTCCATATGAAGCAGGGAAAAGGGTTCTTCTAAGCCATCTCTGCAGAGAGCCAACATTAACTCTTCCACCCTGTATTCCAAAGCACTCCTCAGTTGTCCTTGAAGGAGGCTAAAGCTTGAGCAAAGCTCACAGCCTGTAACAACCTCATTTATGATGCAACCACCAGAGGAAAGTAAAACCCCTGTTTGCATTGAGGCTGCATATATCATGTGCTGGTCTAGATGCCACACTATGGGGAGCTCAGCATTTTCTGCCTGCTCAGCCCTCACCACTGCTATTCACAGTGTCACTCCCAACCTTGCAAAAAGTGAGCACTTTGTGGGAGCCTGAGCTTTTAACAGGGGCTGCTGAGCTCCTGGGAGACTCTCAGGTTTGCAGCATCCACAGGGTGTGCAAAGGACCCTCACCTGGAGGTTTTAGCTCTGAATCTATGACACAAGGATGTGGGGATGCAGATAAGGGAAGCTCAGCACTGGTTTGTGCTGTTCCCGATAAAGCACACAAAGCTGGGAGACAGTGATATAGAAGTTTTTCTCACACCATCTGATACCATTGGGAAAAATAGGTAAGTTTGTGGGCACAAAGTCTTCATTAATGTCTCCTTCTTCCACCAAACAGCTCGATGAGATTAAATAACCCACTAACAATTTTGTGTTTTGTGGTTTACAGCTCCAGTGAAGGATGCTTTAAAGCACCCTTTCTCCCCCTGCTCCCGGAGGATTCATCATTTATAGATTTTGGAAGCACTTGAGATCTATTAAATTTAATAGGCCTGTTCTTGAGAAGGTTGTACAGACCAGACTCCTCTACACTTACATTTTCAATTAGAGTACACAACAGCCCCTGCGTGCTGGCGGTGAGGAATGGGAGCAGTCGCTCCATCACTCTCTTGTAAGATGGCACTTCTGGCACACAATCTGCCAGCATTTGTTGCCTGTGAATTATGGGTTCTCTAGCATCTTAAATCCTTAAGCTTTTTGGAAGTTTTCTGGAGGCGTGTTTCCTTTCTACTAATAAAATAATGCTCCTGTCTACACATCAGAGTGTGAGAGGGAGGGAAGGATGCCATGAGTCCTGGGTGGGAGCGGGGTCAGTGGGATCAAACATGTGTGATGTGTCCTCAGTCCTGGCCTGCAAGTTGCCAAAAAAACATGGAATATTCTCTCAGGACGTCCCAGAGAGGTGGGGCTTAAAAGTGTTGCAGCAGCACTTTCTTGCACAGCCCTAATTTAGTGTGACTTCTCTGTCCCTTAGGGAAATGCCACCTGGGGGGGTGAAAAACCTCCCTACAGTCCTCTCCTGAGCAGGATACCAGAGCCACAGCAGGGAATGCCTGGAGAAGCTTGTAAAGACTTTAAAGCCTATTTGACCTTCGTTCTTAAGTTTATTTGCCTGTTGTAAATGTGATAACAAGACAGTATCTTGAAAATAATTATTCACCCATATTTTTGCAGAAGAAGCACCTAAACTCTGTGCTGGTGAGTGCTAAACAGGTCAGTAGCTCTTTCAACACTCCTGGCTTAAACAAATAAGGTGGACACATGGTAGGGAAAAGGGCAGGAGAAGTTGGGAGATAGAGTCTTGGGGTGAGGATGAGAATTGATGTTTAGCCATATTAAGGGCTAATTAGCAAGGACTGTAAAAATGAGCAAGTATAAGCAATAAGTAGTGAGAGCTAATGCTACAAGGCATGGGGAAGTGATTTTGGATCTGCTGTTCAGGCTGCAACCCTCTTCCAGCAAATGAGAAGTGCCTGGTGCCCCATGCTGTGAGCAGGTGAGAGGGGGATGCCAGAGCAGAAGGACAAGGGCAAAAAAACCCACCTCACAGTGCTCTTGCCTATTCATGGTGATCCACAGGGGCAGTTACTGGGAAAGAGAGCTGAATCTGTAGGTTGTTATTCCTTTCATCCCTCTGCTGTGATCTGGTGTGCTGAGGCAGTCCCCTCTTAGGGGAACTCCTCAGGGCAATAAGAACTCTGTTGTCAAATGGATATCTACTCTTAAATGAATATCTGCTCTCATTCCTGATGGACTGGTGCAGTTTGTGTCTGTGCTGGGTTGTCTGCCCCATCCCTCACTTTGCCTGCTTGTTTCCCAGAAGAGCTCGCTGGGCTTGCTGGAGAGCAGGCTCACCTGCACTGGGTCCAGCTGTGCATGCCAAGGGCTTTGGCAGCTGCTGCATTTAATTTGGCCACAAGAGCTTCAAAGCCACCTCTTTGCTCATGAGGGCTCACTTTATGTGACACAGCTTTGGAGGCAACAAGGCAGCCATGGGGGCAGGTCACCACAGGGCCCTCAGGGGGAGAGTTGAGGTCTTAAGTCATGACTGTTGGAACCACAATATGCTTTTTCATGATTTAAAAAACCCTACTATGTTCCCTAGTGGGGAATTTTCAGATGGATGCCAAAATATAAGAAAACAGACACAAGGGAGCTATTCTGAGTGCTGTGTTTAATGATGGTAGCCCCAGGCATGCTGAACAGAAAGAGAAGAGAAACACCTCAGCCCTGAGTTTCACAGGGTCACCAGCCTGGACACCCCACATTCAGTCAATATTAGTGTACGGCCTCAGTATGCCAGAAAGTCCTCCTGTCCTTCAGTTTCTGCCCCATGTCAGACCATCTCGGTTCAAACCTCCAAGAAGGGCTCTTCAGGTTACTCACTAGGCCTGTTTTGCAGTGAGAATGCAGGTAATTGCTGACATATCTCCAATCCCACTTCCTTATTCCCCATCCCAGTGTCCCTGGTCACTGACCAGCTTGTCCATGAGATCAGTGTCAGCACCAGGCAGGTATGTGCAACACTAGAGGGCCAGAGCATCCTCCTTGTGCCACCTGGCCAGAGACATTCTAAGGCTGGAGCTGTGCCCTGGAGTATTTCCAGGAAGCATCTCTCAGAGGTGTAGCTCAGACACAAGCTGTGCCAGCCATGGAGGAAATGGCTTTTGTTTAATTCTTTCAGAGGTGGGATGGATTAGAGGGAAAAGCTGCCTTTGCTGTGGTCCATCCTCATTGATGATTGCACTGATGCCATCTGGGTGCTGTAGCAATGAAGGCAGGGGGTGTTTGGGGAGCTGCAGAGCCTCTTCTGCTGTCAGTATTGTCTGAAGGTGCTGGGTCACCCAGCCCTGCCAGGCTCCCTGGGAAATTCCCGGGAAAGCTCCAGGCCTGACATGTTTGGCAGCCCTGGGGGAAGAAAGCTTCATGTCCCCTGGATGGCCCCGGCTGGGAATCCTGCTGGTGACTCAGCACTGTGGGATGCTGAATGTTACTGCAGTCTCCAGAGACTCCCTCCAGCAAAATCCCAGTGATGACAGGCTCAGAGAGAGCTGCTGCAGCAAGGATGTGTAGGGTGGCAAGAGATCCAACAGCAGACCTGCCCGGGACAGATATCTCTCATTTCCCTCCACCAAGGCCACTATCACTGAGGCAGAAGACTTCTTACATGGTCACAGGCAGCAGGTTGGACAGTTTGACACTGTTATGGCCCCAAACAAGGAATACAGGTCTTTGATAAGCTGCAAACCAAGGCACCTTGCACTGTCCTGACAGTGAGGGAAGTGGCTGTGTGAGGAGAAGGGAAGGGCCATCAATCAGGAAGGCAATGCTCAGTGGAGAGCAATTCTTTGCCACCAAAAAATATCTCAAAAAAACTTTAACTCTTTTGCTCTGTTCTGATCCACACCTGCCAGTGACCCAGGTCTTGTGGTGGCTTTGAACTTGGGTGTCAACTCAGAAGGGTGTTTCAGGCACATCCAGAGGTGCTGAGCTTTGCAGCAGGATTTGACGACGCATGTGCACAGGGTTGGAAGGTTTGGGAGGAAAGCTGCTTCCAGTCTCTCATGCAGGTTCCTTAAGTAGCAAGCACAACAGCTTGAAGGCATTACCACATGGTTTTACTTGGCTGGTATTAAAATACACAAAGGAAGGACTTTTTCTGCCTGAGAACATGCATGGGTTTTATGCAACTGGTGTGGTGACAGGAGAGCTGGGCTTGAAGGGGCACAAGGCCATTGCTAAATGTCTGGATACACTGATTCCAGAGGTGTGTATCCTCCAACACAGTCAGAGCATGGCTCACTCATCTTAACACAGACAGCTGAAACACGGAGGCTGAGTCATGTCCTCCTAAGTGGGGTCTTTTTCTCCACTGATCACAAAGTGAGCTGAGAGTTACTGTGGTAGGAGTTGACATGTGGACCTATAAAACTGAGAGGTGGGTCTCCTCCAGGCTCACTGGAGCAGAGCATGGGGACAGCCAAGTGTGTGTTCAACTGACCACCATGGACATGGACAGACATCTGAAGTGTAAGCACTCCTTACCTGCTCCCCTGCAAAGGCACCCAGTCTCATTCTAATGAAGCTGGCATGGATCAAACCCCTGTCTTTGAACTGAAGGTGATGAGGTCCGTGCTTCCTTTCAGCTTGGCTCTATGCTGACCTACAGCTGAAGGAAAGTGGTGAATGGCCCTTACTCCTCACATGCTGAGTCCCGTGGGTGCACAGGGTGGCAACATTTTGGGAGAGTCTGATGAAGGTCCTGCCTCAAGGACCCTCAAAGGAACCCGCAAGAAAAGCAAATGTTTGATCTGAGTACCCAGGACTTGTACAAGAAAAGAAGTGCCAGTCAACAAGAGCTGCACCCTCAAGGAGACCTGGATGTCTGCTTCCAGTTCAATATTTCTATTTCCCTGGTCTGTTGGTCTCCAGCTGGAGGGACCCAGACCCAGCTCAGAACACCCCATGTCCTCTCTCGGTGCCCAGGGAGCTGGCAGAGCCCACAGGGTGGCACTGTGACCCAGCGTCCTGCATTGCCACTCTCTGTGGGGACAGGTCCTGACCAGCAGCTGCTGGGTGCTGGGAGGTGCAAATCTGGCTGATGCGGGACAGCTTCACCCTGTCTGCATGAGCCTTGAGCCATGCTGGACAGTGTCACAGGGAGCAGGACTTCCAGCTTCACATTTCACCAAGGTACTGGCCCTCTTCAGGACTTGGCTTTGCCTTCACCAGTGCTGCCAGCAAGAGTGCCACTTGTCCTCATGCTCCAGGTGACACAAGGCTCATGCTGGATTCAGCAGCTCATAGGGATGTGCCCATGTGCCCATTGCTCCTTTCATGCTGCTAAGAGATGGAGATTGGTTTAAGGAGTATGAAGCCCCTGTCACCTCCACTTAACCAAAACCCCAAGCAGTTTCTGGATAGAGGTGAGGGTCTGTGCCACCAACCCTACATCTTTGTGCCTAACTTGGGGTCTGAGGCCAAACTCTTCTGTCATGTGCAGGAGTAGTGAGACCAAACTCAATGACCCCATGAGCCACAGTGCCAAAGCAGTGCCTGGCCCAGGGTTCAGCCTCAGCCAGGTGTCCTCCCACACGATGTACGTGCTGCTAGCTGATTTTTCAGATAAGTCAGCAGTGTTTCTGAGAAACCATTCACCCTGGAAGGAGCCAGCTGCCTCCTGCCCTGTGGTTAGACATCCCTAGGCTGCAGCCCCTCCCTGGATTGATCCCTGGTGGGGCTCCCCATCCTTCTCTCAGCTGCCTGCTGGGGAGCAGAGCCCTGGTCCTTGTCTTGCTCTCAGTCACTCCGATACAGCAACAAAGCAGCTCTCAGTGCCCGGGCTGTCTCGGGGAGGGGGTGACTAATACATCACCTGCAGCTGAAGCTGGGGACCTTTTGTAACTTCTGCGGGCAGATAGGACTACAGATCATTCCAGATGAATGGAGCCCTAAGTAGTTACAATTCATATGAATTAATCAAGCTGTTCTCTGTCACGTACATCATTTAAATCACTAAAGCTCTCCTACTGGCATCACTTGGTGGCGGACTATTTGCATGGCAGGGAGTCTGTTTATAGCGGAGCAGAGTGATCCCCTCCACCCTCCCACCCCAGCACGGGGTGAGGAGAGGGGTGATCAGTCAAGAGGCTGTCCCAGTGCTTGCTGTGTTCCTCCTCCTGCTGTCCCACTGTGCTTACCGTGCAGAGCTGGGAATAAGTTCCTCGTGGAATCATGCCATTAGCACTTTGTGCTGTAAAGCCCAGGGGATGCAGATAAACGGAGATTGAGCCGCCTTCAAGGAAAAAGCCCTACAAAAACAACCCCTCCTTGCATCAAACTGTCATATAAAATGTTGTCAAATGAGAGGTGGAAAGCATAAAGAGTGGTGTGTGTGTGTGTGGTTTATTTCTATCTATGTCTTGGGTGAAAGCAAACTGCAGGGGACGTTTTTCCTTTACCAGTAACTTCCTCAGATGCCACAGGGATGCTTGTGCACAGAGAGGGGCAAAATACAAGGCAAGAATGAGCAGGAACTGTTATTGCACAAATCCCTTTTCATCCTCCTTGTCTTTTCCAGGTTAAGTCAGCCCTGCTCCTAAGGGAGATGCTGTCTCTGCCAAACACAGCCCTGGATCCCAGACCCCACCTTGACCGGCTCTTCAAGCCCAGGTGAGTTGAAAGTCTGCCTGAGGCCAAGTTTGCAGGTAAGTTGTCCCATGAGGCTTGAGTTCTGGTTATAGTCCCAGCAAGGCAGAGTTGTGCCACTGTCCTCTCTCTTCTGGCCTGGGTTAGCCCAGCTGTATTTCCTTCCATTTGCCCTGGGCTGACCTAAGGAAACCTTGTCCAGCCACCGTAGTCCAGGAGATGTTGTTAAAGATGCACACAAGATACGGTCCAGGTCTCAGGGGTGGGGAGCAGTGCCCTTCAGCAGAAGGTGTAACAAACTGCTGAAGAAGAGACAACACTTTAATGCCTCCTAACTAAATGTGCTTGCTGCCAAGCTCTAAGTCCTTGGGAAAAGCACTGCATTAATATGGTGAATTGTTTCTTGTTCCCAAGATATTTCTGGTGCCTTTACTTAGCTCTGCACTGTGCAGAATAAAATGTCCTTAAAGGCCAATGTGGGAGGCACTTCATAATCCCCTGAGAAAGATCTTATCCTACAACCTAATGGTAAGATCAGAAGATTTCCCAGGAATTCCCATTACCAAGAATCAACCCGTTGATCCTGCAGTGGAAGTTGCACAGGATGCATCTATATGCAAGAACCAAGGTGTCCTTCAGGGTGACAAGTGCTTTGCCACAAAAAGGCTTTAAATCTTTAATGGGAAAGTGCACTTTGTTCCTTTCGACGAACACAGTAAAAGGCTTTAAATAATAGCTGTTCATGTGGCCCTGAAAAAGGTTGCTGTGTGGCTGAACTCTATAAATCTGGACATTTGCTGAATTGATTTTGCCAAGAAACATACTACAGCTGAAAAATGACCTGGAGGGATAAGACAGTGGTTGCTTGCAGATGCCACGCTGCTGCTGCTGCTGCTCTGCAGAGAGCTTTGTTCCTCATTTAAAAAACATACTAAAGCCCTCTGTAGTAGTGGGAAGTTTATGGGTGGCATGTGGAACTGCTGGATGAAGGCAAAACATTCTTACTGTGAAGGAACAGGACGAGCTTCAACCCAGACACTGTGAGAGAAGAAAAGAGTTGAATTACATGCAAATCGAGGTCGAGTGCCATGATTCATTCCACTCTGGTTATGAGAGCAGAGATCAGCTGCTGTCTCTTGCTCAGCTGATGAGCATGGTGTGGGTTTTGTTTGTTTGTTTGTTTGCAGGGGGTATTTTTGTTTGTTTAGTTTTTCTGATATGCTGGTGTAATTAAAATGGTCTTGTTTTGCCAGTAGTATTCCCTTACGCAATACTGGTTATACCAGTGCAGATCTATTCAGGAATAAACAAAACACCAAATTACTTTTTTTTTTTCTCTCTTTTTTTTTTTAATGAGGATATTTATGCACAACAGGAATAAAGCTGATAACTGGAAGAGTTTGAATTCATGTCTGTAATTTTAGGGCTAGAATGTCACAAGCAGATGAGTATGAAGAACCTTCCAGTGCATTGGCCGTGCTTGTGATCCAGCACTGAGCAGCTTCCCCAAGAACCTCTGGAACCAATGGGGTGTCTGTGCCCCTGGACATCCACATGTTACATATGAGAAGTTTCATTGAGCCCAAAAATGTCCATATTTGATAAGTTGAACAGCTCTCCAGGCTTTATTGACACTATTTACTAGATCTGCGCTGGGGGAAGATGCTCTGTTCTGCTCTGCTTTTTTCCTGATCCTAAGATGATGCTGAGGACACAATGCACATGCATCTTCTGGAGGGGCTTCCCTTGGTGTTAGAGACCCCAGAATCACCTGGAACTTGTACTTTCTTCCCTGTCATTCCTGACACAAGAGGATGGATTTGGGCACGAAACTAAAAGATGTTAGCAGTTTTGTCTTTGCTATTAAATCAAATGTGGATAGTACAGTCCACTGGTACAGAACATCCCATTTTCATTTTACTAATCTCAGCATTCTAAGAAAAGGGAGGTTGCAGCTGTCTGTTGGAAATGGGTCTTTCCAGGAATTGTTTGGGACAGTGCTTGTTGGCATGAGCATAAACCAGTCATGTACTGTGCTGATGACCTAGAAGTGGGGCTCATTGAGTTCCACTAACAGGGAACATTTCCTGGCACTGCTTAATTTACTAGCACAGAAGGAGTCATAAATAGCAAGAACCCTATGATTTCCTCTTCTCCTTCTTAGTTTGTAAGAGAGGTATGTTCTCCATATAATATCTTTGGAGGAGCTATTTGCATCCTCTTCGCTTCTGTCTCTCACATGATGTCATAGAATATTTATCTTTTATTATCTTATATGCTTCTTTCTTTGTAGGACTCCTGAATGCAAATTGTTTATGTGGCCACATAAAATGAAACTGTCCTGAAAGAAGACTTTGAGAAACCACCTTAGAAGAACCTGCCAACCAAGGTGTGTAATCAGTGCAGAAAAGATGCCAGATCACAGCCAGGTATCTGAATTTCTATCACTTCCTTGCTCAGTGCTACTTGAACCCCTCTACATGAGGAAAAGAGATACATTATGCCCATCCCTGGAAGTGTTCAAAGCCAGGTTGGATGGAGCTTTAAGAAACCTGGTCTAGGGGAAAGTGTCTCTCCCCATGGCAGAGAGGTTGGAATGAGATGATTTTTAAGGCCCCTTAACCCAAACCATTTGATGATTTTATGATTCTATGATATTCCAATTTTCAGCCAGATCTCAGGCCATGGTCTACTAGTCTTGTCTGAAACCTCCATCCCTGGCCATTGGAAAGGCATACTTTGGAAGCCAAGCTGTGATGGAGCAGGAAATTAAGAACCAGTGTGGTGCATGACTGACTGTTCTTCCAGAGCAAGATTTTCCCACTAACATGGAAAAACCCCTTCCATCCATCTTCCAGTGCTTCAAGCTGTTGAGGACTTGTTTCTAAGTCACAATGTCCAGTGATAAATTCACAACAAGCTAACATTTTAAAAACACTTTGTGGATGATTTTAGCAGCCAAAATGTGCCTATTGTTCCAGTAAAATAACCTTCTTCATTTCCAGCCAGAGCCTTTTATTTCTCTATAAATATTGACAGGAAGGGTGACTCAAAAGATAACTGTATCCTGGACTGTTTGCCGCAGTATTACTGCTCTGGATCCCTCTGTGGTCACTCCTTACCATCATGTTGTTGTTATGTTTGCAAGAAAAATGTGGTGAGCCAAGCACGTTTCTTACATGCAGTCATGTTATCTGTAAGCCAGGAGTTGATGCTGCAGTAAAGAACCCTCTGAGTTTTCTTTATCTGAATATGCCGGGGTTTTGACCTCAGAAAAATACAAATAAACTTGAGAGGAAAGGACAGTTTTGTTGTGAAAGTTGGAGTGTCTATCAGCTGCTCCTTCCTCTTTCCTGCACAGTATGTGGCAGATCCCAATCCTGACTCCAGTGGGTGTTGAGGCACCAGCACAGCCAAGCAGTTCCAGCAGGAGATGCTGAAGGGCCACCTGTAGGGCAAGCAATGCTGGCAGAGAGGACATGCTCATTCAGATGCTTCCTTGGAAGGCGGAGTTGCAATTAAATGACACTTTCCAAATAAAAAATGTTATCAGATAATTCCCATTCTGGTGCAGTGTGGATGTGATTGCCACAACAGGGCACTCCAGAAAGTGGAAAAGTCTTTTGTCTGCGCAAAGAGCATTTCTGCACAATTCTGGCTGGTGGGGCAAAGATGATTTCAGTCTACATGGCTGCCACCTTCCCCTGTGGTTTTGGATGAGAATATTGAAACAGATTATTTTTCAAGGGCTGGCTGTATTCTCCTTTACCCTCCCCCTCTTCCCACCAACATTTTTAGCTCTAAGTCTTTGGGCTGCCAGAGGTGACAGTTGCATTTTGTGGCCAAACAGCTTCCCTCTTTCAAACAAGGCAACTTTTGAAAACTAAGCACAACAGGAAAGACTTGACAAAACCAAGCGCTATTTTCACGGGGGCTTTTCTGAGACCACCGCTACTTTATTGCTGCACCTTTGACAAGACACAAATAATTTAAACTCTAACAAAGACCCAAGCCATAGTTATGCATGGTAGTCCTCTCGCTTCCCTTGCTTTCTTATTCAGAAAAGGAAAAGAGTGTGTGAGAGACTGAAAATACTAATTTTTCAAGTGACCCTGTGCAAGATGTATTTGAATACCAAACATGAAAATCTGTGGATCTTTAACTGATGAAATATTTAGTAGTCCTTAGTAACATTGATTCAAAATCTTTTTAAGACGGGAAAATATGGTTATTGCCAGACCCCATGCAATACAGAGTAGAGGTTTATGGTCCAGGGCTGCTGTGTCTGATTTTTAGCATCTGATTGAACTACAGCATTTTCTTTCAGAACATGTTTGGTCTTCATTTAAAGTCCCTGGGTGATGGAGGATCCACTGTATCTATAGTTATGTTGTTGCAATGGTTCATTACCTTTGCCATCAGAAAACGTGTACATCATTTCTAGCCTGAATTGGTGGGATTCATCTTACCTAAATTTGAGTGTATACAGTGTACATGTCCATAGGTGAGCTGATCGCATGAGAGTCCTTTCACAATCAAAGGCGGAGAAAAAAGGCACTTGGTGGTGGCATCCATGTTCAGCTCTTTGTTTTAGGCTCAGAGGAATCTCGTTATTGGCTGGGGACCTATTGACAACTTCAGGGCCTGGAGTAGCTAAAGTGAGATGTGGTTGTCTACACTTAGACAAATGCTGTTTGACACATCTACCATCTGGCTGCTGCCAGCCCTTTCTCTGCTGTTCACCTTCAGCTCCCACACAGGAGGAGCAAGGACACTCAAGTCATTTTTACTGTCTTGGATAAATTCAAGGGATTGATATTTCTAAGTATTTTCCAGATTTCCTAATATTGGATCTCCTCCCTAAGCTATTTCCACTACAGAAACAGTAAAGAGAAGGTTCTGGACTGGTCCTGCTCATGTGCAGGTAGGGCAGTGCTCACTGTTGTACACACTGTCAGATCTTTGCCCTTTTTTACACACCCAGAGATAATCTTTGCCTTCTGAGCAGTCCACAGCGCTGGGAATTCATGCTGCCTCCACATCATTCAGGGAAGTTGTGATGACCTACATCCCTTTCAGAAAAATCATCCCTGACCTTCCAACCAGCATATTCTGACCCTGCAGGGAACTGGATTGTGAGTCACACGGGGCCATAAGCCCTTCATTTGTTTGGGTAATTACCTGGTATTCCCTCCCTTTTTCATCTGTTTGTTTAATGTTGTCAACACATCCTATCTGGAGTGATTTCGTTTTCGTTTTTTCTTTCATTCTTGCTAAAATCACCAAGAGCATAAACCCAAGGATGTGTCCCATCTTCTGGAAGTAGTCCCGGGGGATGAGAATTCCCCTGATTAAATAAATTGCTGCCCTGTATCATAAAGTACTTCCCCAGTTTAACCATGGGTTATGATGACTGCATGGATTCTGGTGATCTGCAGCCCAGGTCTGCACAGGGTGAAGCCCTTTCTTCTGCTCATTTTGAACGAATCTCCTGCTACTTTCATTTAATGCCTCCTAATTTTTGTATTGTAAAAAAAGCCTCATGATAAATTCCTACTTTAATTTACATTTTACTACTTCTGGACAAGCCAAGCACAGCAGAAAGGACTTGACTGTGAAATGGATTTGATAACTCCAAGCCTTCTGTTAGCCTTGAGGCCTCAGAGAGGTGACCAGCAATTAGCACACACCCTCCCCTCCCCACCACAGCCTGTTCCCCTCTTGCAGATATTTCGACTGGAGTGGGTGCCATATCTAATCACACTTCCACCAGGCCAGGTTGTTTTGACAGAAAGACTTGTTTGAAGCAGCAAAGGCCACGTAGTGAAAAAAGAAAAAAAGGCTTTTCATGGTCCCCATGTTGAGTATCTGCTGTGCAACACACACTGCCTCTCAGCCACAGATCCTATCAGGTTAGCCTGCTTTCACTGAGAGGTGCCTCGCTGGTCTCCACTATCAGTGATGCACATGCAAGCAGTTGTGGAGTTTATGGACTGCTTTATTTTGGTAAGTAATCTCCAGATCTTTGCAGTGCAAAAGGTCACGAATTCCTGACTTCTAATAAGAAACATGACAGCAAATGTTACTGTGCAAACAGAGCAGAAAGCTCCAGTGACTCTGGCATGCTGTGCCAAACGGGGAAGATGCTCTGGAGCAATGGATGTCCTGGTGGCAATCAAGGTTGTTTCCTCTCCAAGGATGGGATATGCAGTAAAATCCAGGGAAATTCATCAGCTCTAGCCTGGATGACTTCAAGAACTCATGATTCTCTACATACCCGAGTCATGAAAAGTGACTTATATGGCCAGTGCTAAGGCACAGGTGTTGCAATCAGATTTAAGCCTACTGGAGTCTTCTCCATATGTAGGCATTCCTGCCCAGGCACTGTGGGCATTTGGGAATGGAGCTGGCATTGCACCATCCTAAAATTAAACAAGAAACTGTGAGTCTGGCAACTGGAAAGCTCTGTGTCTTAACTCCATCCTCTGCCTTCTTTTTGTGTGACTGGTTTGTGACATTCAGGCCTAACAGAGTGGAAAACTGGGCCTATTTCTGCAACATCCCCTTCTCTACTTTCTACAAGTCCCTGACTTGTGTGTCCCTGTGCAGACAGGACAGACAAAGAAGGGGAAAGGACAACCCCTTCAGTATCTGCATTCTTCAAACTTCGGCCAGACTGGTGATGATTGACATGAAGCTGTAGCTCCCTGTGCCTGTGGATGAACTGGGGCAAGGCTTTAAACACACTTTTGCCTGCCTGTAATCTCAGGCAGCCAGTCCCATGTGTCCTGCCTGGAAATACCAACCCGACCTGTGGTCTCCCAGTCTGTAACTCTTGTGAGAATCAAAAAAGCACCAGCGAAAGGAACAAGAAAGAAACATCTAAACAGCCTAGTTTTTAAAGGAAGGCAAAACGATGATCTCCTGTCTGTGTGATGCTGAGTTGCTGGTGACAGCTCCCTGCCCCTACACCATGCATCCCCCTGTGGGCTGTCAGATCAGACTAGATGATGCTTAGAGGCAGAAGGGGGAGAAAAGAGAAACAAAGAAAGTTGCACTGCCCTGCTCATGATATCCTTGCACCAGGGCTGAGGGTTGTGTCAGATACTGTGCTGTTCCTGCAGGAACAAAAATGTGGTCCCAGATAGGAGCAGACCTTAAACAATGCCACAAGCCCATCACCTCTGAGTTGGTATTTGAATTAGAGCACGAGTGGGAAGCTGACAGAGAGTGGGGGAGTGTCAGATAATTTATGGGTAAGGTCTTCAAAAGAGCTCTGTTCCCACTCGGGACAATGGGAGCTACTGGGGGCTTCGCGTGCACTTACCAATCTGGTCACGTAAGCACAAGCTCCCTGATTTGGTTTATGAAGAATACCCTTCAGTCTGACACTGACCTCTAAAACAAATAGAGTATTGCAGTGCGCTGATGCCCCATTCATCACCGGGTGACAATGGGAGTCAGGGCCCGTGAGCGAACAGCATTTCATTCAGGGCAGCACTGAATTGGTCTGAAACACCCAGCACGGCACTGCCGGTACCAGCTCCGTGCTGCCCCACAGGCACGCTCCTGCCCCTGGAGATGAAACACCCTGGGAGGCCTTGGGATGTCACAGCACCACAGGGAAATCCTGTTTCACAGCACTTGGTTGGGTTGGGACCATAGTGACCCAGGGAGGCCCAGGGGTGGAAAGGTGAGGATGTGCAGGACACTGGCTCCCCTGAGAGTGTCCCAGTTTGCACGAGGTGTGTTCTCACTCCGGGCTGAACCAAGGGGCAGTGCTGCTCTGGAGGAGAAAAGATGCCTAATGGGTCCTTCTCTGTGCTCTGATGGAGGAGACCAAGAACTGTGAATGTAACAGCTGTGGCAAAAGGTGATGGAGAAGCAGGTAGGCAGGGATAAGAAGTGGTAGGGAGCTGGGCATGAAGTCTTGCTGGGCATGAAATCTTGCTGGTCATGCTGTCGCATTGGCAGAGGGGTAAGTATCTCCAAACAGACCCTAACAGGGGCACTAGTACCCCACTAGCTAACTTTGGTGGGTTCTCTTTTGCACTCTTTATCTCCCAGTTGTGTCTTCTCCAGCTGTTTCTACTGACCACAACACTCTATTGTTGTTCTTATGTGTTAGAATATAGGAGCTGGCTGGCAGCATGAGAAAACCACCATATCAGGCTTCAGAGGAATGTGCAAGAGGCATTTGATGACACTTTATAGGGTACTGGTTCAGAGGAAGGCTTTTTCCCCATCCCTAAGCCAGGCTGGGCTGGGCACTAAAGCATGAAGGTGCATATGTTTGCTTAGCAGTTTTTTTTCATTCATATTCTCCATCAATGGTTAATTCCTCCTGAATGAGCCTTGGACTGTCTGGTGATTGTGTTTGCTGGTCACGTATCTAGATCACAAAAGCAATCACAGTTCTACATGTGTTCCTCATAAGGACCTCTGCAAATGACCAAAGTGAATATGTGGCGAGTCATTCCCGTGTGCAGATAACAGGATGAAGAGTGCAATTACAGAGATTCCTCGAGCAAGTCGCCTGTGTATGTACAGATGTGTACATTCACACTTTTAACAAGCCTGTTCTTATCTAGGCAAGCATCAGGCCTGAGAGAAATGCTCCCACACGTTTTGGGAGGGTGTTGTTTCAGGGATTAAATCTGCCAAGGACTTGCCTCTCAGAGAAAGTGATCTTGTGCTGGTGCCTGAAAGATTATAATGTGCAACATTATCTTTCAACAGACATCTGTGTTAACAACTGAAATGAAATGATGGCACATTAAAAACTTTGCAGTGCTGTTGCAAAACACTTGCCAAAAAATCCTGAGCTGCTGCTGTAGGTTACTCTGAATCATGCCTGAAAATAGCATATCCAGCATTACTTGGAAGCAGGCACACAGTCTCTAGCAAATCTAATTATCTCCTGGAAAATAAAACATCAGTGCCTGTGTGAAAGACTCAGGGGTGAGTGTAGGCATTGTCCCACCATTCAGGGGAATGATATGTGGATTTGTGATTCCTGTAGGTCATGAAATCACAGTGCCCTTGCCAAGTGTGCAATCGCCTGGTCATGTGAAAATCACCCACCTAGTGCTGGCTTGGCCTGTGAGGGATCTCAAGTAAAGCAAGTAAGGTCTGACACTGTGAGAATTCATGCCTTGATTTCCCCTCTCACTGCTCAGAGAGGGGCTATGTTAGGAGGGTGAAATGACTCATCTGGTTGCTCATGGCTGTTTCCACACCTTTGACACTGGTAGGTGCAATTTACATCTTCCTTCTCCTCTAAGCTGTTCCTGGGAAGTGTCCATCTGTCCCCAGGGTGGCTGAGGGAATCTGGGTGCCTCACTCAGCTGACTGGAGGGTAGGACACAGGGACATAGGAGACCTGGGGATATCCTACACAGATGGAGCATTGTCACTGAGACTGTTCAGGCACTGCAGAAAAGCCTGGATGGTGAGCACTGAATTAGGGACCAAAGGCATGGCCTCTGTTCCGGCAACCCTGTTGAGGGGAAGGACTGTGTGAGACATTTACTGTATGGTCTGCTGGGAACCAGCATGACCTTGAGGTACAGAGTTTAACTCTCTGTAAAAATAGTCTTCTCTGTTCATGCCAAGAGGGTAATTTTTGCTTAAATCTGCTGTCATAAGAAGCAATAGTCACGGAGAGCCCAGAGGCCATCTAACAGGGGTAAGAAGATATTATGTCACGTATCTGAACCACCTTACCACCTTATAGACCTCCCTGTTTGTGAGGCAGAATGAGAGAACCTTTGCCCAGGGCTCATCAGGTCAGAGGTTCTTACTGGCATGCAAAAATAACATGAAGAAAAGATGGGTCTTTGATAGTAAGAACATAAGAACACCCATACGGTGTCACACAAAGTCCCATATCCTCTTTCCCACTGGGGTTTTGAGTAACTTGCCTAGAGAAGGCTTTAAAAGAGGATTAACACATTTCCCTGAGTGCTTGCTAAAGCCCTAGACACTTCTTCAAGAAGGATGTGACTTCTTTACATGTACTAACTTTTGTGGGATTTCTCTGCCATGATTTTTTCTAGTGTCTCCTGGGTCTACCTGGTTGCTCATGTACATTTTTATCACCTACCAGTTCTTGTGACAAGAATTGCCACAGCTGGACTACTCAGTGCAGAGGAAACCCACCTCTGGTCTGTTCTGAACTTGGGTTCTCCTACACTGATCTCCCTAAAACTGCATGACTGCCCAAGAATCTCTCTGGAGAGAGAAGGGCACCAGGTAAACCAGGGCAAATGTGACTACTTGAGAGCATCAGAGGTTAGTCATGCAGCAGATACAGCTATAGGATTTCCAGAATATCTTCCAGAAGGAGACCCATTCCTGCTAAAATTTGCTCTGCCTTCTGAAGACGGCTGTAGGCTCAACAGGGATGTTGAGTGATCATTACCTCAACAGATCTGGCAATAGAAACTCATATTTGTTGGGTAGACACAGACTTTCATGTTGAGATGTACCTATTGGTGTAGAGAGCCCGACCTGTGAATGAACACTCAGGCCTGGGGGTATGTATACCCATGATGTGTCGCTGTATAATAAATATATGCAAAAATTGCAAATGTTTGCATGAGTGTCCATTTCATTGACGTTTATGTGTGGGTAAACTCTGGAGAAGCTGAATGGAGACTGGCTGAAATTAGGCAACTGCTGAAATGTATATGAGGTATCCAGCACATATTCAAATGCACTGCAGGCTCTGTGAACTGATAATGCTGCAGGGCACAATGTACTCTTGAAACTGTGCAATAAATGGTGGTGAGAAGTTGCTTAAAATAAGCAACCTGTGCCATTTGGAAAGCTCTATAGTGTGGGAACACCACAGGGGAAGCCACAAGGAATGGGAAAGGGAGGGTTTACAGAAGACACGTGATGGTTTGGAGAAGCAGCTGGAGACCAGAGAGGATGTGTAGAGCAGCCAGAAGGACTCACTGTACTATGATAGAAGCTATCATAGAAGTGCGGATCAGCTCAGAGTTACAACATCTGCATGAAGATGTCTACATACATGTGCAAAACTAGGGTAGTAGATCCTACCACCATTGAAAATGTCTCATGGAATCCCACCTGAATGAGATGAATGACATGGGATGCCTGTGGCTGGAAACTAAATCTCACATCAGGTGACTTTGGCCAAAGACAGGTGTCTACCCTGGGGAAACTGAACAGCACTCTAACCCCTCAGCTATAACTGGATCTTCTTCCAGTACAAAAGGAATTTAGGTGCCAGACCCTTAGATATAGGTGTTTACATTTGATCTGTGGTTATCTTAATCTCATGGAATTGCTGCTGGTCTCAACAACATGAAGAGCCACGAGGCAGACCTGCAGAGGTGATGACCACATGGTGAGCTCACAGCTGGGGTGATGCTGCACCAGAGAGGACATGACACATGTGGGAAGGGATTTTGATAGTAGGATTGGCGAACAGCATGTGCTGAACAACTCACTCCCCTCTCAGGCATATCCCAGAGTCACAAACACATACCACAGGGAAGGTCCCTAACTTATTTCATCCCTCCAGTATCCCATGTGAGAATGACACATGGTCCTACAGCAGCCAAAATGTTATTTCTCAGGATTATTTCTTCTCAGGATTTTTTTTTCCCCAGGATTATTTCTTGAGGATCTTTTGACAGACTGTGCTAAGAGTAACCCTGGTGGGAAAGATGTGGTTTGGCTGAGTGCAAAGGCAGCTCATTGTATTTTGAAGCTTTGGTATCAATGTTTGTGAGGTTTATCAGTATTTGAGCACTCAGTGTGTGTGAAGCCCACAGAACAGTGAGCAAGGCTTGGCAATGTGGCAGAGAACAACACTGTCACTGTGGGGAATATTCAGTATTTTGTCCTTTTGTAAAATTCAAAGTACTGTCAAAAGCTCTCTGACTTGAGTCTAGGAGTTGCCACAATCCAAACTATCAACTGTGAGATTGCAATTGCTGTGGTTTTTTGCTCTGTGCCATGTTCCAGGCTCATATTTAGGGAAGGTTGTGCCCAGACTATCTCCTGGCCTCTGGTCTACTTCGCTTTAGCAAAGTCATGCCTTCAAACTTAATCCCTTGCCCAAATTTCTTGAGCTCTCCTATTCTTTTTTTGGTTTGAGCACCATGGCTCAGTTTAACCTTTTGCAATAATGCAACATTCCCTGGGATAATGCCTGAAGTCTGTGCCTGGTTAGCAATTATTTAAATACTCTGTTATGAATAGGATCAAAGCCTTCTCTTATTGAAACACTCCATTCCCGATGCCAGAAGTTGTCACCGCATGACAAATGGATTGCCTGCTCTCTTCTCACAAGTGCGCTCTAAGCAGACAGGGCTGGGCAGCCTGTGGGATGGGGAGTTTAATTAATAACAATATTTAATTTCTACAATGAGAAGCACTTAGGGGAGGATGAATATTGCCGCAGCTGCTGCAGCACAGGCCATGTGCCTGCCTCCAGTGCCCAGAAGAACAGATCCATCAGCAAAACGCCCCGGCGCAGGCTTTGGAGCACGAGTCTCCAGGAGTTCCATGGAATATTTCAGCCAGGACAATTTTCTTTTTTTTCTTTTTTTTAAATTTTTTACTGAGCAGCAGAAGTGTCATCGTTCCTCCAACTGATAGTAGCTATGGAAACCGTGACATCACCACCAACATAGCTATACATAAAAATTCAGGCGGCTGGGGACCGGTTGCTAGGAGAGCTCTGCTCGGGAGAGTCATCGGGCAGGCAGCCAAGGGACGGGAGTCTGCTGAACATGTTGTACTTCACCCTGGTGATTTTACCCTCCTCCCACTATGTTCCCTTTCACATGCAAAGATTTTTTTTATTTTTTTCCCCTACTTTTTTTTTTTCCCCTCCACTATATTCACCCTTAGATTATCTCAGAGGTTTTGACAATGGGCTAATGAGCTGGTGTAGTGGCTGTACTTTATAACAATGTGTACAAGGTCAGGAGAGAAAACTACGTACTGTACTTAACATCAAATAAAAGCCACCATCAGCCACCTTTGTAGCATCCAAGTTATTATAAATGTGGATTTCAGGTCACTTTTGGGCAAGGATTTTCCACTAAGCTTTACATATACACAACTTAGCTGAAAAGCCTGACCAAAAATCATCACAATTAAAGGTGATTTGAACAAAGGATGAGAAATGACCTCTGTAGTGGGTAAAACCTCATATTTCAACTGGTCTGAATTTGGGAAGTGGAGTGTTTTCCAGCAGCCTGAGTCACACCTGTTTTCTGGAGAGCTGGTGCATATCATCTGGTGGCTTTTGACCACTAGTGGTCAAGGGAAAAAAGTCAGGCAAGTCTTGTAGGGTGAGGTGCTATTTTTTATAAGACCAAAATTGTTTTATTAGACCAAAACAGTTAGAAAAATCCACAAACCAGGGAAACCTTTCCCTGGGCTCTGAGAGGATTTATTGAAACAGCTCTTTTCTTCATTCCAGCATCATTAGTTGGCCTAGTGAAGGATCTTCCACTCAGATCTGGCCATGTGCCAGTGTGTGCATCTCTCTTGGGCCTTTCTGCTATAAAGGACTACTGATATGTCTATGCTTATATGCAATAGAATCAGGGGTACATGTTTAAATTTGAGTTTCTATAAACAGATATATACTTCTTTTTTTCCTCCCAGACTGAAATGTCACTTGTAGAAGTTGCCCAAGTAGATTTTCACATGAAAAACCAAATACTGACAAGTGACAAGATCTTAATAAAGACAATATTCATACTGAATAATCCTGGTAACTGACCAAACAGTGAAGTGGTGTAGGGGAGCTTTGTCTAGGAATTAGTCATAACAATTATTTGGCGGAGGGTTTTTTTTTCCCAGAATCTGGGTGTGCAAAATTATCAGAATGTAACCAGAAAATGAAAAATAAACAGAAATGAAAAAAAAAAGCCATTGAATAACTTATTTTCAGACAGTCTCTGATTCCAGAGAAATGCATGTGCACTCAGTACACCCTAGGCACTCACAAGAACTCAGGTGCAACCTGAAGATGTGCATAAACACAGAATGAAAATGAAAATATTTTCATTTTTATGAACCAAATTGCGACCTATTAAACAGGTAATATGTCCCCCTCCAGATATAGCTGAGATTTAACTTAATAAATTATGTTTATTAAATGTACAGGATAATGTGTATTAGGCATTGAGGTCTTCTCAAACAAAATAGTACAAGTTTGTGTTAAGAAAGTGTCTTCTGGTGTGTAAGGGTGATTGCTGTGAGTGTGTCAGACTGCTTAATGTGTCTTTTTTGTGCTGATGTCCCTCCATGGAGTATTCCTTGTCCCACCTGCAGCAGGACCCTACTTGCTCTGCCTTGGAGACTGTAATTCACTGAACTGAGCTTTAGCTCTCCTTTGAATTGGACACTCCACTCTCACTGCGACCTAAACTCAAATATCTTCGTTTACTAAAAGCTGCACCTCCAGGAACTGCACAGCATCATTATGATACTGGCTTAGTAACACATCTATGACTCAATATATCAACTATGATGAAGGAAAGTTATATAGAAAGAGGATCAGTCTCTAAGTTTGGAAAACATCAAATCAAAAGCTCCTCAAATACTTAGGTATTGCCCCCTTGTAAGGGGGCAGTACTACCCAGAAAGAGCAGAGTGTTGCCCTGGGTCATGCACTCAGCTCAGTCATTGTGAAATCCTGATGAATGCAGATGGATCAGGGCCTGGAGCCATCCCACTCTGTATATTTAAAGAAACTCTGCTGGGTTCCCAGCATAATACATGGTGAGTAGGTGAACCAGGGTTCCACATCCCTAAGTTGAGTGGCCCTGAAGAACAAATGAAGGGCTTTATGTTTATGTCATTGGTGATTCCCAGATCAGTTGGTGCCTCTAGCAGAAGTGTTTGAGTTGTGGGTACTCTGACGCTCTTTCATCTGCACAGTGTCACTTGAACTCATTTAATAAAAGCTGATTAGCACAAATGTTCCAAGAACTTTTCCATTCATTAAAAAGTAATTACTTTTGTTGGTATTCCAGCTATTCCCCTCATTTCCTGTGTACTTTGCATCATACTCCACAAAACTGAATAGGTTACTTAGTGGTGAATCCAGAAGGAAGAAGGAAAATCACGCTTGTGCTGGGTTTAAAGGAATGCTTTCTTGTACGTGCCATGGAAGTGTAAAGAGGCATAAAGGCAACATTTCGGCCACTTCATCAGGATAAGGACAGAAGTCGTGTCTCATTCAGGGCAATGAAAACAGGTTTATGGATCTGAATTAGGCATAAAATGAGGGGCTTGAGGTTCTTGAGGACCATACAGGCAGTGCAGAACTAGGTGGGGTATATAGATGCAGAATAGAAAGTTGGTCTGAATTGCCTGAACTAAGAGGAAAACAACAATGAAAAGCAGAGCTAGTTAGTCATCAATGTGCTGACAGCATTTCTCACACAATGTACTTGGTATGAGGAGTACTCTGGAAACTGAGGTCAGTGTCACAAGATGTGAAATGTGTCAATGAGGTTGTGCCTCCCACCTGATCTTTGCTGGATGAGCTGTACTGATACCAGAGTCTGGCAGTGGTAGGGCAAGGAAATGGGGTCTGGACTAGCCGTGGATATGCTGAGTGATGTGTTTGCTGGATGTTTCCTGGTCAGGTAGTAACTGTTTGGTTTGTATCACCTTTTGGGAGGGAGATGAGGTAGACTTGGAGATCTGTGCTCATCCACTGCAATCAGCAGATTTGCCATCACCTTCCAGTGGGATGAAAAATGAAACATTAAGGCCCTGAGTTAAAGTGAAGATTTTCCACTGGACCTCACAAACATCCCTCTGCCCAGTGTGATGCCTGAATGTGGTCAGCCTAAAACCTTTTTTCTTCCTCTTGCTTAGTATGATGATAGGATTGATAACTCTTCTCCTTTTGTCTGAAGGTGTGTATATTTCTTTGGGATCAAGCTATTATCTTCCCAGCTGACCTTTAGGGAACGTGAAATACTTTAGACAATCTGCTATGTATTTCACTATCATTTTATCTTAATGAACAGGGATTATTCTTTAGTCATCTTGATGGAAACCAACAAAAAGTTAACCAACAGTGCCCTTTAATAACTATAGTTATGGCAGGATTTGAACTTGCCTTCCTAAAATAAGGTAAGCATTTTACTATCCATTAGGATACATGATCTTTGGCTACCTTCCATGGGAATTTAAAGGCATTAAATTAGCTACAGGAGGGTTTCACTATTGTTCCCTAAATGTAATGGAAGCAGATTTAAATTTACAAGGGGAAAAGCTAATAATTAAAAATTGAACATAAGGGCTATAAAGTACAAAATGGGCTCCCTTGGACTGAGATACAAAACTTCATGAAAAGTGGAGCTCCTGCTGTGTTATGCCTTTCTAGAGTGGCTTAAAGAAAAGGGTTTTTTAAAGGTGTTTTTTGTTGCAAATTAATTGCTTGTGGCTTCCATGGATCTTACAGCCTATAAAGATGTCCCCATTGTGGTTTCCATTGATTATTTCATTGAGGGTTCCCCTGTGCTTCTTGCTGTTACCAAAATCACATACAAATTAATACAAGTGTTAGTGAGGAAATTGTGAGAGCTCCTAATGCCCCAGATCTGTCACACCTTAAGCACTTAGGGTACAGAACACAGCAGTCCCCAGTTCCCTCTCAGATTTCATGCATTTGCCCCTTTTCCATGCAGTAGCAGCCACTCAGCCCACTACATATCATGGTCCTCATCTGCATGAACTCTGTGCTTCGTAGAGATGGGCTATTTCATCTGCCTATATGAATCCTGACAGTAAAGAAAACAAATACTCCTAAAGGTCCTCTCAGAAAATAATGAAAAAATTACCCTGTTCTGTTTTCAGACCTTGACCACCGAATGAGAAATGCCTACTGGTATTTGTGGCATCCTAGTATTTTACTTTGGGATATGATGGGAATGGGATCAGCTTACCAGGTCCATATGATGGATCTGTCCTCAGATTATATGTCTAGACAGGTCGTGGACATTTGGACCAGCAGGGTCTGCTAGCAACCTGCAGAGGACAGAGAATTACAAAGGGAACTCATCCTCACATTCTTCCTCCACCAGGAATTCCAAATATGCAAGTGATGGGAAATCTGAGCAATTCCAGCTGCCTGTGTGGAAATGCCACAGTGTCTCAGAACTCCCTTACTGGGAACAAGGGCCAAGAGGAAACTGTATTCTTGGTGTGTCTCTCCTGCCATGGGATTTTTCTTTCTGAATTTTAGCCTGTTCATCAGAAAGCTCCCTTCCCAGATACTTCTGCCTCTACCATCTTTTTCATCTAGGCAGTTTCATTCTCCTCCTTTTCCCCTTTTCTACAGACCACCAGTTGTTATTATTATTTTTAATATTTAATCACTGCAAACCCACTTCTGTGTTTTCTCTGCCCCTTGTCACTTCTGTCAAATAAGCAGTTGAATTATGCTGCCTTCTTGGACTGCCTTGTTTCTTTCCCTAGTTCTCCTTTTTCACTGATTTTTTAAATTCCCCTAAACTCTTCTCTGCTCAGACTGAATTTCCTCCTGTCTTTTCACTCCTAGTTTGTTTTCAACCAGGGCACATGAACTCTAGGTCTTCTGGGACAGCCAACCTGATATGAAGAACATCACATTATTGGTGAGAGGGTTTTGAAGTGCCTTTGAGGAAAAGAGAGTTATCCAGTCAGCTGCAGTTATGGCTTCAATAGCACTTTATCCACAGGAGAAATTTTGAAGGGGATGGTAATTTTAAGCCTATAGGAAAGCAGAAAAGGGGACACAAAGCAGGGTGGGGTTACCAAGGGTAATCCCCAGAGCTTACTTGCATAAGATAACCATGTTTATAGAAAGATTGTGCATTGGAGCTAATCCCTGTGGGTGAAAATGTATTCGTTGAACTGAAGGATGTTGTGAGACATCAACATTAGTCAGGTCACTCATGACTGGTATTGGGCTGGGTCTCCTACTGATCCCATAACAAAAGGGGGCTGAGTAAGGAATGGGGAGCTTTTTGCTGAGCAAATGTGAAATCTTTGTTCCACTGCTTTGGCAGGGGCTGTTTCATCTTGTTTAGCACTCCTCTGCAAATGAGCTGTTTAAAAATATGTGTTTCCCTTCTCCTTTTAGGGAAGGACAACAAAAATTGAAAGATTTTGGGTTTCAGCTTAAATTCCAAGAGGAGGAATGGAAATCTGTTATTTACTGTTATGCTGCTGCTATATATCAACATATATGACTAAGTGGCACAATCTGGGCTCAAACTTTCATTATCAAGAACTGATCATTTCTGAACACAGACCTCAGTTTTACCCAGATCTTTTGGTCCCTGGCACAAGGACTTGGTGCTTGCAGAGAGTGAGGACTGTGAGGTTGGTACAGTCGTTAAACAAAACTTCTGGCAGTCAGGATGGCTGGAGGTGTGCTGTGCAAGAAACTCTTTGCTCATTGAAGATCAGCTTCTGCCATTCGTTCTCCCAGCACATTAATCATTAGCTGGAGATGGATGGAGAGGAAGTGATATGTGTTTGGGTTTTATCAGAACTTTGTGTGTTGAAACTATCAATCAGTTAAGAGATGACAGAGAGATCAGATTTAAAGCTGTATTTGAGACGTTTTCAGTGGCACCAAAGTTCAGAAGAGCAATTCAAACTGCCTGCTAGTGCAAGCATCACTATGTCAGCCAGAAGAGACTCTAATTCACTACGCACCAACTGCTTTTTCCCATTGACTGAGCAGAGATCGAGGATCTGGTGGCCCAAAGTTTTAGAAAGTATCAGTTTCCCACTAATTTCTTGAATTCTGGTTGCATATTTTGAGCATTAGTGTCCTGAGGTCATCTTCACCTGGGCTGTATACTTGGATGAGCAAAGTGACAGAATAGTCAGTTCTAGCCAGAGCAAGACAACTTCAACCTGGAAAGTCAGTAGACCCAGACATTATTCTAGTCCCTCCCATGGGTTCTTTGGATTGCCATTTCTCCTCCCTGTCTCCAGTTTCCCCACACGCAGTGAAAAGTCAATGTTCCAAAGCCACTTGCCCAAGGAACATGGACACAGAGAAGAAAGTCACCCAAAAGGCTTTTTGACATCTCACAGTGCCATGTCGTGTCACCAGCAGCAGATGGGTGGGCACAATGAACGCCAGATTTCATATAAACCATCCATTCCCAACACATCAGGCTTTTCCAAACCCAAATTACCTTTGTGAAACTCAGCAAAAGAAGCAGTCCTGGGACAGAAAACCTGGGAGGATTTCACTTTGCAAAGTGTTTCAGTCAGCAGTCAATGAGACTCTTGCTCAGCATTCAGGATTTCATTTTTTATACAAAATGAGTGGCAAAATTCCCATGATCTTCAAAAGGACAGTGCAGCTCTGAGTCTGTATGTAATGCATTATTATTAGATGAAAATACTTGCTGGGTTCTGATATTGGGGAGATTTAGAGTTTTAATCCTTTACCTGATGTATATTGGTTTATTATATTTTAGTTTAGTTTAGTTTAGGTCAGTTTAGTTTAGTTCTGCAAATAAACTTTTCAGTTTACTCAAAGAAAGAAATATCTGGTCCAGGACACTTCAGTCAATGGCTCTTTTCATAGTATGAAAATCCAGAGTTTTGGATCAAACCGTATCCCTGAACACAGACTTAGGGAAAGAGGGATGGTGGTGAACTCAGGTCTACTTTGCAGCTCTCATCCCCATTTCAAACGTAATCACCTCCAAATTCCCACCAGAGGGAATCTCTGCTGAAACAGGGGTGGGTTTGCTGGGGAAGAAGCAGGACAGAAAAAAATATTTGATGTGATCAGGTGAAGCCGTGCTGGGAGAAAGGGAAGCAGAGGCTACAGCTCTGGGCGACATGGGAAGGGGTTGACTGAGCAGCAACATGCACAGCTCACGGCTGAGTGCAGCTCTCCTCATGAAACCACCGTGCTGTGACTGCCAGGCAAGCCCCACGTGTGAGCGTGGGAGCCGTGGATGCCCCTGGAGCCAGCAGCTGCATCCATAGCTGGCTGCCTTCCCCCAGGGCCCTCCTCACCTGTGCACATACTTCATCACTAAAACAAACTCGGACCAGGATCCTCAAAGGGGTTGCCAGCAACTGCTGGCTGATTTATGAGTTGCTGTCAGATGTGATGGGATAGAAAGATGTTTTTGAGCTTCCCAGGGAGACCAGGTGGCTCTGAAGAAACCTCTTTAGGTCAGGGCTGTT
This sequence comes from Campylorhamphus procurvoides, assembly GCA_013396655.1. NCBI lineage: Eukaryota > Metazoa > Chordata > Aves > Passeriformes > Dendrocolaptidae > Campylorhamphus > Campylorhamphus procurvoides. The sequence goes on from WBMV01016667.1 coordinate 69,012, forward strand.
GGTGGTGAGTGCCCTTGGCTAGTAACAACTTGGAAAATTGTACTTTCTGCAGCTGAACATCTGAAGGAACCTGAGATCAGGAGGAAATGGATGGGGGGTGATTCTTCCTGACCCCCTTTCTTGCAGGCAGGAGCTGGATTGCCAGATTCCCTACTTGAGCATTACCACCATCAGTGCTATAGCTGAGCCAGCAGGCACGTTTAGGGACCACAGCCATGTTCAACCACATGAACCAAACCCAAAGTAATCGTGTTGTGCTTTGAGAGACAGCAGTGAATACAGCAAGCAGATGTGAGGGTGAGGGCAAAGCGAAAAGCTGTGACACAGTCTCTTGCTCTCCTCTGGATCACCTGCTTGTGGTCACAGCTGTAAGTGGAGTGCTTGACCCAAGGACTGCTCCAATATAGTGGTTTCTTTGTGCCTGGCTCAAGACCAACCAGGGCTCGGCAGCAAAATGTGCAGTGCTGCAAGCAGAGGGAGAGGCAGAAGCTTTGTCTGCCTCCCTGCTTGTTTTGTTTGAGAGCAGTGTAGACACCAGGGGAAAGAGATAAATCCCATTCTTTTGTCCATGGATACATCTCCTAGAGGTCAATGCCAGAATTACAGTTTCTTAACACAGAATCATAGACTATCCTGAGCTGGAAGGACGATCATCCAGCTCCTGGCCCTGCACAGCACACCACCAAAAATCACACCATGTGCCTGAGAATGTTGTTCAAACACTTCCTGAACTCTGGCAAGCTTGGTGTTGTGACCGCTTCCATGGAAAGCCACCCTCTGGGTGAAGAACCTTTTCCTGCTATCCAACCTTTCCAGCATCTCTGCTGAAAAGCTCCAGATCAGCTTTGCAGGCGGGGTGGGCAGATGGCATCCAGCTGAACGACTCAATGACACCATTTGTCATGGGGAAGAGCCACCAGGCTAGAAGGAACCTTCTTGGCTCATTGCAGACTGGATATTGCAAGTGGTGAGGCCATATGCTGTCTCCCACGACCTCTGAGTCTGCTCACTTCTCATCAGGACCTATGCTGAGATGCTATGAGAACTCCATATTCATATGGCATGGCTTATAAACTGCTGCATTTGTCACTCCATCTGTGTGACTTATGCCAGGTTTCAAGTCTGGGATAGGTTTCTGGTTGCCCAGGATGGTCAAGACACTTCTTGGCCCAAACCCTCTCCCTCAGGTGTGATCATGTTTTCCATTCTGGTTTTGTGGGAATCCAGGTTTCAGACAACTTTTTATAAAATTGTTTGGGTTTTTTTCTTGTGTGTATGGGTTTTTGGGTTTTTTTTTCCCCCCTCGGTCTCACTCTCTCCCTCTTTCTTTATGTTTTAATTTGAAGAAGCCTAAACCTTCCACACACTGACCCAGACACTGATATGGATCCAGATGGCTGCACTGGGATCTGACAAACAGCAGGCAGACACCAAACCCAGGGCATGCAGAAATATTCCAAGAACACAAATCCTAGGACAATATGCTCTGTGCAGCTTGCCCAGAAGTGGGAGTTTTCCTCGCAGGGAAAGTTTTCCTCCAGGTATTGAGGGTGCTACAAAAGAAGAGCTCTTTTTGCTGCAAGTGTATCTGTTCATCCACATACCTATATCTGTGCAGAAATGCCACTCATGCAGACAGTAAAATAGTCACCCAAAAATAAAATATTCACCAAAAATGAAGTATTCTCCAAAAATCCTCCCCAGCCATCTTTCCCAATTTGCACTGCCCAGCTCTGCTTCTTGTAAAGGCCATGGGGACCCCTCAGAGTAAGGGAAGGGGTGCTGGCATGGCTCCATCCTCCTGCACTCACCCTGGAGGACCCCTCACTTACAAGGAGATGGAGACGGAGGGGAATTGCTCACATCGGGCTGCTGAACAACATCCTTGGCAGTGGAGGATGAAGGTCGGAGCTGTGCCAGCCACAAGCAAACCCCAATGACCGTCTGCCCTCACCCCTGGCACTGCCAGGAAAGGAGATGCTGCTCTGCCTGAGCAAGCCAAGCTTGTTGTGAGTGATGGATTCTGGCACATTCCCCTGCTGTGTCCTGTGGAGAGGGCAAAGGGCTCTCAGCCTGCTGTGCCATCTCACGTGGAGTGGATTGTGGCCGTGGCAGGTCCTCGTGGCATCCCCACGGCTGGCAGGGCCGGCTGCCACCGTCTCGCCACTAATAGGATCAGGGAGGGAGCCAGGGTGGACACTTGACGTCGCCCGTGTTCCTCTGCCTGAGGAGGAGTCAGCTCATTGCAGGGCATGTGAGGGGAAGCCTGAGCTGCTGTGGCACAGGGCTGGATGCAGCAGGAAAGGGCAAGCAGCCAGGCTTCCCCTGGGTCCTAGCCACCTTTGGCTGCAGGGTTGGCCTCTGGAGCTGCTTCATGACGTCCCTAAGCAGAAATCCCTCCTCAAGGAGGTTTGCTGGGAGCTGTGAGTTAAACACGACTCCTCCTTGGCCCCCTGCCCACTGCTGAGTTCAGGCTGTGAGTCAGGGAGCAGGGGAAGGAAGCCAGGGGATGCAGTCATGCTGCGAGGGGACATTTGCACTCCAGAGCCTTTATTACGTGTGAGTGGTGCTTGGAGGAGGCTTTTGTAGGTAGAAATGCCCCCACTGAAAGATGCTTCTGGGCCCTGCTACACCAGAGACCTGGGAGTCCCTGCAAAGTGTGGGATCCAGGCAAAGGACCCCAACATTGAGTTTAGCATCAAATTGCAGGAAACTCCCTTCCCTTTGTGTCTAGGAGTACTCTGCATTCTCCGGGATGCTAAAGATAGCTCATGTGCCCTTACCTCAGCTGGTCAGCGTCATCTGGTCCTACCGAGGGAACACATAGACCCCCTGGACCTGCCAAGCCCTTGACTCACCTCAGCAACTACACTCCATGTGACAGCTTTGGAAAGGAGAAAGAGGTTTTTCAAAGAAGTTACATATTTCCCTAGACCAGGTCGTGAAAAACCAACTCTTGGCTGCTCCAGCTTTGTCTTATTTAAAAATCCCCAAACTGGGACACTCTGCAGTCCTGATCCCCTACAGGATGCTTCCTTTAGAGAGAATATTGCATCCCTCTCTCAAAATCACATAAACCCCAGTAACCAGGGATGCTGGCAGCTGCTTGGATAATTTGGCTGACTGAGCATGACTTTGATTCATTTATTTTTTGAGAGGGAAATATCTGACTCAACTGGAGACTAATTCCCTCCCTCTCCTGAGATTGTCTTTAATAGCTAAATCTCAGCTCTCACTCGCTCTCATACCTCTGGAAACAATTGAATCAACTCCTTATTTATAAAATGCTTGTGTTTATATACAGTTGACAAAATAAAACCTGCCTTCTGTTTTCCTGCCAGATATCAACAGCATTATTCTTTGAGCAAAATTTTCACTTTATTTTGTATGTGTTTCTCCAGTTGCAAGAAAAGGACACCTTTAGACAAATGGAAAATGAAGTTCAGAGTGAGACACACTAATCACTTAAGGAATTTAGGTCCTGACCCAAAGCTATTTTTCATCCAAACCTGAGTCCAAATACACTTGATTTTCAGAAGCTGATAGCTGTACCTTGACTTGGAACACACAACACAGATACCTCTATCACAGATACAGGGCCTAAAGATCTGTTTTAGTAGCTATTTTTCAGGTGTCTACAGACTTCCCATGTCCCTCTACCTAAGACACATTTTCTCTGACCAGGGTCATCCAATGGTGAGGAAGGACCATGCTCTTTCAGACTGAGCAGCAGGATGGCACAAAGCAATCTCTCCTTGCAGGAAGGGTTCCTCCGATCTATTTTGGGCACCTAGTTTTGCTGAGAAGAATCACACCAGGACTTCACAAGGGGATCTTGTGGCAACTTGCTTTGTTGAAAATATTCACCTCCCGTCCAAAAATGCAGTGATTTGGTGCTGGTAAAACACCTCACAGCTATATCCGACAGGCACCTGTGAGAGTGGGGCAGCTGGAGCTCACCATGAACAGGCATTTGTGTGGAGGAGCTGAGATGCTCCAGGTAGAAGGACCTGAAAGTCGTGCCTCTGTGCAGCACTTCAGATGTACCTTCTGCTCCAGAGAGTTTCAAAGACCAAAAAATGATGAATGTGCTAATATGGGTCCAATGTAAAAGTAATACTGTGTAGTTTAATCTTTCATCTTCATGTTCTAATGTCAGTCTTGCAAAACATCCCAGCTTTTCCCAGACCTAGGACAGTCTCCCTTGGTGAATCCGGCTCAGCACCAGCATGCATGAATTTTGGCTCTCCTATTCAACCTTTGGCCCTCTATTTTGTCATGCTTTGCTGCTGCCAGCAATGTTCCCAGGGCTCAGGGCAAGTCATTGCCTGTGCTTCACACAGAGGTCCCTGGGGCTTTGGTGCCACCACACATGTGGGTCCCTGAGGGTTTGATGTCACCAAAGATCCACCTGGCATGTCCTTTTTGTCCCAGCCCCTCCCAGAATGAAGCAAGGATTTTGAAAAGGAAAATGAGTGCAACACACAGAGCCATTCTGGCACAACCATGATGTCTTTAATTCACATTCTCCGCTTGTTTGAAATAACATCATCATGTAGACAAGCTGTAAATTCAGTTCTGCCAAAAAATCAAGTTAATCCCTGCATTTCTGAATGCTCATTAGACAGAGTTTGCTCCTGGCTTTCTGGCTCTGAGTGTGAGTCTCCAACAGGTTTTCTGTACCTTGAGGTACCTGACAGCCAGTCATGTGAAGGTACTTCTTCTGTGAAAGTAATTTAAAAAGAGTATTTCCCGTGCCAGGATCTAGGCTGCAAAAAATAATCTTGAGCACTTTTTACTAACTTGTGGATTTTGGCTGCCTGGGGAGGTTGTGAAACTCTTATATAGGTGATTGTGTGTTAGAAAGAACAGTTTTAGCCAGGAGCAACAAGGTAAGTCCTACGCTGGAATTGAGACAGACCTCAGGTACTGGTTGGAAGAGGTCACACTAGCCAGGGAGCTGCTGAATGTCTTTAATGGCTTTCAGCACTCAGTCCCTACACCGTGAGCACATTTTTAACCTCTGCAGTTGGTAACCACCAGCACAACTCACTCCTTGCCTGGAGGGACTGCGTTGTTGCTGTATAGACTGGCTGGAAACTGGTCCCAGAATGAGAGAGTTTGAAAAGTACCAGCACATTTTAAAAAAAAAGACATGAAGAGGAACCTTATCTTCAGGCTGATAGGACGTGCAGCTATTTTTACCTTTGCATACCTAATTTTTACGTGTAATCTAAAGTAAACACACTGCAAAGGGAAGGTAGTGCAGGTTTAGTCAGCAGTAAACCTTGCCAAGGCAGCTCCAAGGAGGGGATAATTTTTCCCCTGTCTAGTTTGTTTGGAAAGAAAATTAAACTTGCTTGTTCTCATTGTGTGTTTACCTATTGTGTGTGCATTCATTCTCAGCAGTGCAAAGTACAGCTTTTTCTGCCTTGCAGATCTGTCTATAAACATGTTCACTTGCTTTTGATGCTTTCTTGACTTTAGGTGATTAAAAAAAAACAAACAAAAAATCCAACACACAGCAAAATCCACCCTCTCTTTGCCAAAAAAGCATTTTCAGCTGAGTTTTGCTGTGAAGGAGACGAGAAGTTGAGCGCTGTATTGCAGCAAAAGAGACTTTATTTCCATTTCCTGTGAACATTCATGGTAAAACCTGAGCAGAAGCAGCAATATTTTCTTCTCCATCTTGCAGTCAGGGACTCTGGGGTTTGTTTTTTCTACAAGGCAGATGGACAAATTAATAATGTTCAGAACTGAGCCAGATGTGTAGCCTTTTAAAACCCACTGCTTGAAGACATTTCCGGTCTGGAGACCAGCAATGAAAGAGAAAAACTGACCATGCCTATGACTAATCCATTGGTTTGGGACAACGTAAAGTGATATTGTAGATGTAAACACTGTCTCTAACATATCAGTGACCCACATCAGTGACCCATATCACTGGGAACATTTATAGGTGGCTATAACACCATCATAATCCTTTACCACCTATTAAAAGTCATGTGATGTGAACTATTCTTGGAAAAATACACCTCACCTTTCATTAAAGAATAAGATGATGATGTGATTTCTTTTTCCTTTGGAAAAGGGGTCCGGATTGTACAAATTACATTGATGGGTGGAAGAAGAAGACATATGTGAGCTCTCTGCAAGCTAGTAGGACCCAAGTGATACAGCCATCAATTGTCTGGCCTTCTTGACCTTTGTTCTCCCAAAACTTCAGAGAGAGAAAGGCTCAGTAAGGTTTTGGGATCTGCCCTCAGTGCCACTTACAATTTTTGAGCCACAAGACCATAGAATTGTGTGGGGTGATGTGAAAGGATTGGTGAGGGGAACCTGCCTGGCACCTTCAATGCGTCTGCTTAAAGCTGTTCTCATGGGAAAAGCTCATCAGAAGTGAATCCACTGCACCAACATGCTTCCTTCTGAGATTTGCAGGGGCTCCAGATCCTGATGATGTCACCAGAGGGCTACTTCGTACATTTCCACTTCTTCCAACTAAGGACATCAAGGAAAAGAGAGGGTGGGAAAAAACCCTACCAAGAAACAACCCTGGCAAACATTTCCTTTTGGTCTCTGGGGCTGTGGAGGTGGAATATGTTTTCCCCTGTTGGTTTTTCCTCATCCCTAACCTCTGGGTCCTCTTCAGCATTTCCTTTCTCTCCATGGTTACTCTACACAAACACTCTCCCCGCTGACACGGTCAATGCAAAGCTGCCATAAATAAGTACTGCAGATGCAGGGTATGACTCACCCAGGGTGACTCATCTGGAGCGAGTCGATGATGAGCCATCCCGGGGCCTGTGAGTCAGCAAGGCTGGTTTGCTGCTGAGCTCACACCTACAGGGAGTGGAAGCACATCTCAGTGACTTTTGTGGAAGCCCAGGGAGTCCTGCATGGGTGGCCCCGAATGGCTCATCCGGGAGATAGCTGGAAATCGGGGGAGGAAAGGTTTCAGTCAGTTTTCCTGCCTCCACTGGCAGAAGGAGAGGGCTTTGTGTAATGAGAGGGTTGCCACTGTGATCAGATGTGGGATTCAAGCCTAAGCCCACCCATGGTGAGAGCCCAACCCTCAGTCACTGATGCTGACACCTGAAGGGAAGCACAGCAGGCTGCAGGTAACAGAGGAAAAGCCAGAGTTACCCTCTTTTTTTAGGAAAAGCTTCACATGGTGTTCCCTTAAATCAAGAATTTTCTCGTGGTGCTGACCCTAACTCAGCCATAGCTCAAATGTGTCCTGAGTCTGTATGGTCTCTGTCCTCAGGATGCTCAGAAGTCTCCCCTATTTGCCTATAACTGTGGTCTGTTGATTCACACACATTAGATCATCATTCACAAGAATTCAGGCAGCCTGCCCCGAAATGATTAGGTTTTCATGATGAAAGATTAAAGCAATTTTTGCTTAACAATATAATCAGTTACTACAATGGGCAAACAAAGGATAAAGCAAGGCAGATACGGCATGGGAAAGTTACAGGGAACTGTTAGGAACTGTACGCAAATGTGAACACAAATAGAAACAAACTCAATATAAACCAAGGAAACATATAATCTTACAATCCAAAGGGAAGTGTAGTGTTATTTTGTCTGGTTTTGATTTCGTTTTTTTAAAAGGATAATAAGGAAATTGACTACAAGAAATTTGGCATAAGTGTTGTGACTAAATTTCATGCAAGGCTGGGGCATCTGCTGTTTGAGGACATTGTATGAATGCCAGCTTTGGGACAGGAATGCAATTGGGCCATCAGATCCCTCTTTTATTTCTTAAGAAATAATTAAAAATATCCTCATCTAGCTGGAACAGATGGCTACAATCACACCATTTTGTCTTAATCTGAATAAGGAAAAAATTGTTTCCTGGCTTCATGACACTCAAGCTGTTCCTCTTAGCCTTTTCCCCAGGAAAAGCCCCAAACACTTCACACCTTTGGCATTCTCAGGTTCTACCTACTGGCCAGGCTAACTCATGATAAATTTCCCTAAGATGTCCATAACAGTTCATATATATATATATATATATGTATGTATGTATATGTATATATAGTTTCCTAGGTGACGCTATGCTAAGTACTATATTGAGGTCTCTGAAAGGGTTAGGTTTGAACAGTGTGTCTAAAGGGTGTAACCCACTTCCAGGTAATAATTTGCAGATTGATCTGGTCATGCCAGGTCCAACTTGTGCTCATTCCATTCTGTTTGCTGAGCAAAGCTGGGCCAGAACTGCGATGCCCAGCGTGCTTGGACTGGCTGTCATTCTGAGAGCCCTGCAGCTCAGCTTTACCTGCATCCAGGCTTTGCTCTTGCCAGAGAAGTTGGTTTGCAGGATGATCTTAAGATCCAGGATTAGCTGAGGGCATGGCCCCAAACCCCAGCATCCTGCAGGGCCATGAGGTACCTCTGCTTATGGTGCCTTGGTAACTCCAGCTATTTACCACAGCTTGCAGCATTGTCGCCTCCTTTTCAGTGAAGAACTGTTTCCAAATCTACATCACCAAGCTCCAAAAAGGGTTGGCTCACAGCCTGTTGTATAGAGGAGATAGATGATCTCTTATGCGCCGTGAAATGCTCCATGAAACTTTGTAGGGGATAGAATACGAACCTCTCTAAAACAGACACTGTGACTGCCTGGGGCCTGCATTTCTCATTAAGATTGCTTTTGGTTTTGATGAGAAAGGGATTCTTGGAGAGCACTGCTCCTCATCTCTTGCATTTCAATCCCTCTTTCATTTCCCTACCATGCTGTGTGTTGGCTCTTGTGGTGACACTGCTGTGGGGACCTTGCTCACCACCACCCTCAGAACAGCTGGTTTGTTACCCAGACCAACTGTGCCTTCCTGGGATCCCCTTTTGGTGCCTGTGCCCCTCTCCACGTTGGCAAGAGATGGTGCCTTTCAAGAGGAATGGCTCACTGGATGAAGATGCAAGAGCATGAAGATATTTGTCAGGCATCTTGCAACGGGGAGGGGAAGAAAACCATCAGCTGCTGCCAAAGCTGATATGGCTCAGCAGAGCATGGGTTTGTTTTTGTGGGGCTTCCTGTAGGGCAATTAGCAACCTGAGAAAATGTTAAGTAGACTTGGGTGAAATGGGAAGGCCTGATGCATAAAAAGAGCAGGGATGAAAGAGGAAAAGCTCTCTAGGTTAAAGTGGAAGGGTGCAGGCATCCTTCAGACCACTTGTCAGCCTGGGAGCCATGGACTGCTTCCAAGAGGTCCAAGAGTGGTAGCTAAGAAATGCACATTATTAGGCTTTATTTTGCTTTGCAGGAGTCTGCTGCACAGCTGGAAAATGTAATTAGGTCCTTGTGCTGTAAAATGGGCTGCACACATGCTGCTCCAGGCTGAGATTAGAAGGGGAATCTGGGAAAAGGTTAGGCACAGGCTATGCTGCAGTGGAAACGTGCTTGCTGTGAATCTAAGAGGATGAGATTTGTCCCAGAAGCCACTTTCCATTGACACCAATTGTTTTCCTGGTATATCCAAGGTAGCCAGACTAGTTTGTTATAAATGTGGAATATGTCTGTGCCCCTCACTTTGGGTAGAGTGCTCAACCATTTCTGCAGCCTGAACATCAAAACTGCAGGATAAATTAGGAGACTGAATGGAGAAGACTCAGAGGAAAAGAATCTCAAACAATAGGTTCCACCTCCCCAGGAGGTGTTCTCCCTTGATTTGGGGCTAAGAAACAGAGCTGAAAGATGACAATATGTAAGAAAGAAATGCCCCTTCCCAGTCAGTGAACTGATCTGGCGAGATCCCAGGTTTGTGTTGCCTGCACATCTTCTGAGGTTACCTGGTACTGCTGGAGAATTCTCCTTCCACAGCCAGCTGAAGCATTTATAAAATTTGTTTCCATTATTATTCTTCCATCCAGCATGTAAACAGAGCACACAGGGCACTGTCCTCTGATGATGCCTCTAAACAGGAGATAATTACCTGTCACTACCACCAATCATTCCTCCAAGCTCTAAAGAGCTGCACATTTATCTATAGGTTCAGATTTTTCTCTCGACATAAGTGGGCACCGTCAGTACATTTCCATGTAAAAGAGCTCTTGTTCTTACATAATTGCTTTGATTTTGTTTGTTTTTGGTTTTTGTTGCAACCTGGAGAAAGTCCAACCAAGAACAATAGTAAGGTTTCAAAGCCAAGCACCCTGGCGCTAGAAGCTGCCAGAAGTCAGCCTGTTCACATCAGTTCAGTTTGATCTCCTATTTTGATTTCTTTTTACAAGACTCTGCATATTTCAGCGGAGGGGCCCAAGCTCCCTCAGCACGCTGGTTGGACAGTGAATCAGGCCATAAAGCAAACACTTTCTCCTGTGATAAAGGCACAGTGTGGGTATCCAGGAGAGGTAAATTATATTCTTGGCTTTGCTACCACCTTTTGTTTGATGTTGAGTTGGGTGAGATGGTATCATAATGGAACTGTACGAGGTGGCTGAATTATGGTGGTGGCTTGACAGCATGAATTATGGCCCTCTCCATTGTAGCTTTTTTCGCCTGTACTTTGAAATCTTTGTGTTCTTGCAACCAGGCTTTTTCATAGCATGCATTGTCCTGGAGAACTGGGTAGATCTCTGCCTTTTTTAGTGTCCTGAAGACAAAACAGCCTCTGGGTGATCACTGGCTGCCCTCGCTCACTGTGATCGTGCCTTTCTCCACTTGAGGGCGATGTGACCTGATCCAGTGCACACAGGAGGCAATTCGGGATGAAATCAAGATGAAAAAAGTTGGCATCTAAAGCTGGGTGTCCAAATGAGGTCTAGGCATCTCCACCACTGTGGCTGGTGGAGAGTCATTCAATACATCCATGGGAGTCTGGAGGGAAGGTCTGTGTTCTCTGGAATAGACAGGCATTAGCTGAGCACATGGACTGCTCCCTGCGTTCTCTGGGATGTACTGGGGTTTTGGGGAGGGTCATGACTCCCGTCCCCCTGTCATGCCTTTGTGCCTTTGAGATGTCCTCAAGACTCAGGTATTGACTCCAGCTGCTGCCCCAGAAGGGTCTCCCAAAGGTCCTTGGTTTCATCTGCCAACTGTGTACAGTGTGTTGACAATCTTGAGATATGTTGTGCAAATTGAACAACCAAACCAAGGCCCAGATCTCTGCTCACAATTATGAGAACTTGGACATTTAGCTCATGTGTGGACAGAGGCACTCAGCTGCCTACATTTAAGGGTCTTGTTTTCAAGATAATCCTTGCCCAGGGTTATTTATGCCATGGAAGAAGAGAAGATTTCCAACTGGATGTGGACATGCAGGGCAGTTTTGCTAAGGGGACTGCATGCCCTGCTTTCAGTCAGACTGTGACTTGCAGGTCAAGATCTCAGATCAAGAGTAAGCAGGCGAAGTTGATTGAAAATACAGGGGATGCTCCACTGCCAGATTACACAGTCAGCTTTTGCTACAAAATGTGTGGCAACAGGGCTTTTTAAAGACACACAGATTTGTTTTGCAAAGGCCTGCAATAATCCCTGTGGCAAGAAATGTATTTCAGGTTTTTTGCAATCAAGCAAAAGAACACTTTTTTTTGTGGTCCAGGAAAGTACCTTACACTTCAGGAATATGGGAATATGCAGTGACTGCCTGATAAATGTTAATTGATCTAAATAATTCACCTCAGTCATGTCTGCTTTATCTGTCAGGTTGGTCAGCATTTATCTTTCTTGTTTGCAGTCAAACAGGAGGGGAATATTATAGATGGAAGCATTTCTGTCCAGTTAAAACTACATGAAACTAAATCAGTATTATAGTGGCAATTGAAGCAGACATTTCTAATTAGCAGCAGCTTAAAACACAGCAAAGGTCTGTAATGAAATAAATAGATCACCATTGTCTCTAGCACTAGGGAAAGTGTTGTAGGACACCAGAAGCCTTTTAGCTCATGCATCTTCCTGGAGCCTGCCTCCCATGACCATGTTCAGAGTCTTGACAGGTTCAGTTCCCTTCCTAAAGCAATTTTTCATGCATAACACTTGAATTTTTTTGAAGCGGAAGGTTATATATTCTTATTTACTGGGTATAAGTGTTGTTCTGACGTGGTGAGAGCTGCACAGAAAGTACCCTCTTTTTGGGTCACTGGGAACAGGAAAAGATCAGGTCCCAGGTCTTGGAGCAGAGCCCAGAACTTCATATGCTATCTCCTTGAAGCCAGTTGAAGTTTAGACCTGTAACAAACATTGGGTGCCACAATACCTCTGTGGGTATCCCCAAATACCTCTTATCTAGTTCCTTGAGTCTGGTCATCTTCTGGTGGCTGATCTAATATCACTTGTGTTGGGTTGTAGCAGGCAAGGATTTGGCTTCTTTGCAAAGCAAGAGGAAACTAAAGTGCTTTCATTTATGTGTTAGTAGGTTAAGAAAATTGTTCTTGGATCATTCATTTCATGTATGCCTCTATCTCATTTCTCAGACAGACAAGGTACTGCTGTTCTCTTAGCCTTTGTTATGGGACAAAAGTTATAAAAGGAGGGAATTTGTAAAGGAAAAACAAATTCCGAGGGAGAGTTCCACACTGTCCTGTGGATCTCAATCCTACACAGGATTGTAGAGGGGCCAAGAGCTAGGCAGGGCTGGGGAAAACTGGACAGTGTCTGTCCTTTCCTAGGTAATTGTACTAGGTCTGACAGAGCTGATCCTTCCAAATATGCTTTGAGGCCCTCCCCGTTTTTGGATGTGGCCTTGCATTTTCTTCCCAGGCACAGAGCTGTAGTTCTGCTTACCTGCATCCCAGTGGAGCCACCCAGAAAACACTGGCACTGTGGTGGCTGACCCTCCAACCATCTGCTGGTAACAGCATGAGCCTTCTGGCTGCCTTGCTGCGGGAAGCACACGGTGACATTCTTGTAAGAGGGACTTGTGCTGAGCAATCACCCTGCAGAAGGATGAATTTACTGGATATGTATTAAAAACTTCCACTCCAGTGCTGAAGGTAACTGGAATATACATTCCTGCTGGCCTGCTTGCTGCTGATTTGACACGGTGCCACGTGGGGGAGGTGTTGGAAATAGGCAAATACTACAGAATTTAAAAAAAAATAAAATTAATCTGAGTTGAAAGGGAGGAGAGCGAGGAAAGGAAATACCTCAGGCAGAGAATTACTACTTCTGTATCAAAGCCAGCAGCTCCTTGCTTTAATATTTAACACCCAGAAGAGCTGAGGGGGAGGATGCTGAGAATGGGTGAAATTTTTCAAAGGAACCCAATTTCTAGTGATTTTCCTTGGGTACATTTTTCTAGTGAACATTCAGTTTGATTAGAAATGTGACTTTTGGTCATCAGAAGCACATTTACACGTTCAACTGCAAATTGCCAAACAGTTTCAGCTGGAAAGCAAAGTGTAGAGAGTGGCTGGGAGGGGAGGTGACATCAACCCCTACCACCAAAATCCTGCACTAATTGCCACTGCCTTTCTCACTAGAAGTCAAAGTAAAGTGTTTAACTCTGCATCAAAGGGAATGTTCAAGGGGTGAGGAGAAGGTGCAAGGAACAGGCAGCTTTTTGCTGTGTTTAGCTACCTAAAGGAGGGATATTGAGAAAATGTGCGCAACAAAGGACAGTGAAATGGGCAAAGCTGCATCAGGGGAAATTCATTTTGGACAAAAGAAGAAACATTTTTGTCATGAGAGCACTGAAGCACTAGAAGAGAAGCCCAGAGAGGGTGAGCAGTCTGCATCTTCAGAGATAATCAAAACTCAGTGGAGCAAGGCCCTGAACAACTAGAGATGACCTTGAACCTAGACCTGCTTTGATCAGGGCACTGAGCTACAGACCTCCAGAGGTCCCTGACAACCCAAATTATTCTCCAGTTCTGTGAAGCTGAGATTGAATAAAATGAGGAAAATAGCTCCCCATTTCCCCCTCATTCCTCTCCCTTCAGCACAGCTGGAGGCTGGCATTCATGTGCTTTGCCACGCTTTTTGCCTTTCATACTTCTGGCCCAGACAGGGTCCTAAAATCCATTTCAGCTGCTTTGCTTAATGATTTAAGTTGGCTTGAAGTTATTTTAGTCCCCCAGTGATGCTGTCTGCATCAGTGACAGTGAAATCAATTGCCCTGCAACAAGAGGCACTCTTACTGCGCTTGCCAGCATTTATGGGGATGCCTTTGATGCTCCAGGGACAGGGAAAGAAGTAAGACGAGGGCCATACAAGGTACAAGATAGGTCTACAAGCTCACTGAGGGAAAGACAACAGGAAGGAGTTATTTGGAGGGCTGTAGCTGGTTGTCAAAGGGACACAGTGTGCACAGGGATCTGTTCCTTCTCACTGCTCCCTTATCTTGTTGGAAGGAATGGTATATCCTGAGGTTGCAAGACTGGATCCAGGCTATAGGTGGCCAATTATGTTATCCAAACCAGTACCGTGACAGTTCATCTGTGTCAGGTAAGGAGCTGCATCCAGATCTTCTCATAAAGGAGCAATTTTAAAAAATTTTTTTTTGCCTATTTTCAAGTGTTGTTCAGGAATCCAAGAGTCATGCTTTAGTTTTGGGACATGGAGATGTTGGGTCTTTTCTTGCTGCTAAACCCTCGGAAATTTTGGAGTTCTTACGAGTGGAGGACCCTTTTGGAGTTTTAAAGAGTAGAGAACTCATTTGGAGCCCTCGAGCAGGGCTTGAACTCTGCACCAGAGGGAGGAAAGTGAAATGGTCCATTGCAACTGGTGGTAACAGGACAAATGAATTAATAGTGTTTGTCACATGTTTGGATACTGTGGGGCTCTGGGCTTCATCCTACCCTCTGACTCCAGTGGGAAAGCCCACAGACCAACTTTGCTTGACCTGAGATCACCTCCCATCCCTCTTAGTACCTGGAGATTTAGGAAAGAGCCAGGACACAGAGTTAAACAAAACACTTGCTGGCATATGTGTCTTTTTCTGTGCTGGCAAAAGCCCTGTTTGAGTAGATCCAGAAGGCTTTTGTCCCAAATATTTACAATACACTGCTAAAAGGAACTGTCGGATGTGACCTGGGAGCCTTCTCTCCACCTCTTTGCCTGAGGGAGATCCAAAACAATGCAAGGGAGCTGGAGTTCCTGCCAGGCTGGTCTCTGCCTGGGGAAGGGATGAAAGAAAAAGAACAACAGACTGCAGATGTCCCTGATATTATTTAATAGAGCCAGCCGAAGCAGGAGGAGAAGAACCTGTAGGGAATGGACCAGCTGAAGATTCTGCTGGGTAACAGCCCTCCTACAGCTCTTGGAAAGGACTGGGGCATGGAGCAGTCAGACCCTTAACCATGGGCTGGGTTGTTGCAGCCAACTCAAACCCCGACTTACTGTGGCTCACCACATCTGCTTTGACTTCGTGGCAACCAGTGAGAGAAGGGGGAAAGCTGGTCTTTTGTCATTTATTGGAGGAGGGTACATTTCCTCTGGAGTCTTTAAGTCCTCTGGTGAATCACAGAGAAAGCTTTATTCCTGCCCAGCACTTCTCTTCTGTGCTTTCAAAAGAAACAGTGCAAAAACGTTCTTTCTTTTATTTGTACAGTCTGTCCCAGTAGGACTTCATTGGTGTCTCTCCTCTTAAATTCAGAGACTTTTTCTTGGCTTAAAGGTAGCTCATAATTGACTTACAGCTGCCTCTCCACAGGATATTGCAGTATCATATTCCCTTTTATGTTGCTGCGTCGTGGAAATATTCCTATGGGTTTTGGGAAAAGGAGAGTGGGACAGCAATCTACTTCTGTTTGGTCCTGAGTCTTCTGTTGCTTGCCCTGAGGATCACAGGGGGTCTTTGTCCTGATAGGGACTGTTATTAATAAGAGCTATCTGGTGATGATGAGCATCACAGCCCATGTAGGGGACCTTAGCTTGAGTCTAGATAATTATTGTTCCTGAAATTTTCTTGAAAGGTCACTCTTCCTTTTGCAAATAGTGGTTATGTCTCCTTGTCTGTTTCTGGAGAATAGTGAGAGAAAGATCCTTGCATTTGGTCCTGGCTGTATTCCCATCCCAACTCATGATGTTAGGAGAACCAGTCTTGGTTACCTTGAGTGCCCATGCAGAAAAGTAGGTCTGCACCTTCTTGTGGCTTGCATCTCTCTGAGGATTTGCTGATCACTGAACAGTGAAGGAGAACACAGTTCCAAGGCTCCAAACCCATACTGTTAAAGCAAGAAGCATGCTAACAAATCCCGAGGAGTGGGAAACCAATGCTAATCATATTAGCTACAGCTACAATAGTTGACCATCTTCACTCATCAGATCAAAACTGATCTCTTAGGGATGTTCAGGAAGGCTGTTTCCCCCATGGAACTGGATTATAGAAGCAGGTGTGTGAAGCAGGTTTTATGAAGTAGTACAATAACAGCTGGAGGCCCCAGTACTGATCAGGTTTCTTGGCTTGGCCCGAGATTGTACATTATCTTTGGAACTGCCAGCACTGCACAGTCTGGTCCAAACCAGATAAGAACATCTGCCTTCTTCTGCTGCCCTTCAAGGCTGATATGTCAAAACTGGCCCCTGGTGTAACAATGCTGGAACTCAACACTCTCTACCTCAACAGAGAATTTTGTCTGGTGTGTTGTGAACTGTTAGAGTTTGAATCCCCACTGCCACAGTTGCTGGAGTTGGTGGAGGACATGCCTTCATCACTCTTGGCATGATCCTGCTTCTCCTCTGCAACTTCAGCAACTGAAGCAGCTTCCACCTGGCTATAAAGAGCTTTTTTTTTACAGTCATCAATGACCAGATGCAGATTTGCTGGGGTATAGGTGCACATGGACCCCATGGCTGTGGCTGTATCATGTTGCTTGAACTTCTCCAGACTGGCAGGGATGCTTATATGGAGCTGCTCCTCTGGACATCTGTATTGTACCTCTTTCTTCTAATATACTTTTGGCATGGAAGTCTGGCCTGATAAATGCTCATGACAGGAATCTAAACAGAAGTGAAGATGCTGAAGCATCCTTGCACAGGAAAACCTTTTCCTCCTGTGATCATAAGCAGGAAGACTGGTGATCTGGGCAAGCAGTCTCCATGTGACAACCAGTTGAGTGTGACACATAATCCACAAGGCCCTGTGGAATATTGCCGGCCAGCATCTGTTGATGGTCCAGCACTGGCCAAGTCCTCCAAGCCATTTCTGAGTGGGAACAAAGAGTGCTCCAGCATTTTACAAAAAAGCATGGGTGACCCAGAGCTGACACATGAGGTGACAGGGAGTACTGCCAGGCTGTGATATGAGAAGCCCTGTGTGTGACATGGCCAACATTATGATGCTCTTGTCTGAGCTCACTGATTCAGCTTTGCACTGAATGGCAAAGCTACGGAGAAGCTTCACACCAGCAAATCCCAGTGGAACAGGGTGGGCAATTTCTAAGTAGTTGGAATTCTTTGAGGTTTCTGGTCAAAGTGTCATGACTGTTCGCTAGGAGGCTGGAGAAGCAAAGGCTATCACCATTACACAGTAGTATAATTTAAAACCATAACCCCTGGGACTGTAACTGAATGGTCAGGCAGGGGCTGCTGAAGAGCCGTGATATGAGACGAGCTGACCCAGAGAGCAGCTCAGCAGGGAGGCACGTGGCACTGGGCCTGGTAGGGTGGGTGAGTGCTTGGGAAGCTGTAGTTTTATCTCCTCCAAGATGCCTTGGCTGCGTGTACAGGACGTGGCGTGCTGCCAGAGCTGGAGACGGCGCTGCCCCGGGGGCAGCAGGGATGTGGGGGCTGAGCAGAGGCTTTGGCAGGTCTGTTGCAGCACACGGCTGGGCTGGCTGCTTGGGAGCTGCAGGAGATGCATGTGCCTCCAGTCTGGGGGGAGACCTCTAGGGCTGAGAGCAGACAGGAAAGATGGGTGTTTTGGCTACATTTCATCTTCTAAGTGGCACAAGTCCTGTGCATGGGCTCCCACGGCAGCACAAGACTGTCTGTGCTGTTATGTGGCCCTGCTGGCATTTCCCAGGTGATTCCCAGGTACATTTTGGGGGTTTTTGCAGGCTGGAGACATCCCCAGCAGACGTCAGTGGTGTACCTTCCTTTTTGAAGGACAAGAATGTGTTAGAGGGGTAGATGCAAACTATTCTGTTGCTCTCTATGTCCTCAGAACTGAAAAAGGAGCTCATGCCCACCCTGTTGGCTGGTGCACCCAGGATGCTGGCAGGGTGCAGAATGGAGTTTAACAGCCAGAGGACTCCTGGGTTTCCACTGTGTGCTTGAGTCACTCCACATAATGGCCTCCTAGAGATTCCTCTGCTTGTTTATAGTCACCTCTGAACTCTCCCTCAACTTCTGTCAGGTTAACATATGCACTTCCCAGCCCTGCAGATGCTCAGGAAAACTCAGGCTAGGTGGGATCTGCACTGAAATACAGCAGTTGGACCCTCTGCATCGCTACACTGATCTGCTGCAATGTGGGGCTTTATTCGAGTACTTCTGGCTTATCCTGATTTAAATATCCTGACAGTGGTGTGGCCCCGTGGCTCTGGAGAACAGCCACTGTTTGAACAGCACTTTGCTATAATACAAGCTGCGAGACTTCCCAGTGCCACTGGGGTTGCTTGAGAAAAAGCAGTGAAAAACTGCTGCTGGCTACTGTATTACAGCCCAGCAGAGCTGCAGGCAAGCCAGCTCCTCAGTGTTACCACAGAGCTAAAACTGATGAATAATAGGACTAACAAAATAAAAGAAGGCTCTTCCTTGCACTGCCGGGGGAACAGGAAATTCTGCACGGCGAGCGCGTGGAGGTGAACAAAGCGTTAAAGGCTGGCAGAGCAGCTGCTGCTGACCTTCTGGTCCCAGCACCGCTAAACAAAGCTCCTGTTACAGCTGAACTTTAGTACCAACTTCTGCTGCTCCAGGGATCCTCTCAAAAGTACACACTGAGCTGCACTCAGCGTGGTCTCACTCTGGGTATGGCAGAGAAGGAGGATTGTAGGGTGGTAATGCCCACAGAGCCCACTGTGTCCCCTCTCCAGGCTCTCCCAAAAAACACCCTCTGCTGTAATCAGTAGCTGAGGACCCCTGAACGTGCAGGGTGCTGCCAGATCAAGGTTTTCAGTAGCCACTGGTTGATAATACACACCATAATCTTTTGAATTTTCAGAGTTTTGGCCTACACAATATCCTTCAGCACTGAGTTCTGTGGATGGACTATGTGACTGGGGAAAACAGGCTTACTTTTGTGCCTAAAAGGTGCTTAACTGCAAAATTTTTGAGTGTTCCTGGGTCCTCTGGCAAGGGAAATAATGAACAACTGTTTAATATTAATATTTCCTTTGTTGTTCATGGTTTTGCAACCTCTCATATCATATCCTCAAAGAATTCTTTCCTCCCAGGGAAGAATTCTAAACCATTCAATGCCTTCTTGCATGGGAAACTTCCATAAACTAAACTTAATGCTGCACATCCTTGTTGCCCTCCTGCTTTCCTTCCACAAGAAGCAGAATTTGAAGCACTTCTCAGCAGGGGTTTTACAGGTATGGTCCAACTCTTAGAGGGTCATAAAGATGTGAGAAACACTTTCAACCAGTGGCACTTCTCATTCTCTATTGGGGATGATGTTGGAATTAGGCACCACTGGAAAAAATGCACTTATTTCTGTGTGAGACTTGATAAGAAGGATGAGGCAGACTGGACATAACACATCTGGAGTCTCCTTGTGCCCTCAGACTGTGAGGAGGAAAAGAACTTGTCCTGTGAAATAATAAATAAGATTCAGCAGACTGAGATGGATGTGTAGACTGGTTGTGGCATAGAATAAAGAAACAGGGCAAAAAAATAACAGCTTTGGGTTGAAATAGTAATAAACATCTCGATGCTTTCTGCATGTGGCTGAGTTCAGTTTTTGGCACCCAGTTTTGATATTTTGAGCTTGAAATTTGCCCTTATCCACCTCAGTGCTTTTTATGCACGTAGCTCACAGTGGGGTCAGCCCCAGAGCTCTCCACTGTGTACTTTGTGCAAGCTCTTCTGTGCCTGTCCTTATTGTTCCCAGACTGTTGCCATTACACTGACAGGAGGGTGTGTTTGAGGCCAACGTTAAGATTGGGTCATTATTGTTAATACTTTTTCTTAGGCCCCAGGAAACCAGGGAGCCTGGAAGGAAAGGAAGCTTATTGCTGGGAGAGTCTTTGGACTTTTTAATTCCCAGCGCAGTGGTAAGAAGGTGTCAAAGCGGTTGAGGTCTCAAGCACATGGCATGCTGACCCTTGGGAATAAGAGTGTGCAAATAGCCACATTGGATCATTCTGGGTATGGAACTCCTTGTTTTGGCATTGTTGGTACCTTTCAGAAAAATATAAGAAACGGGATGCTTACACTGCTTCTCCTACCAAGAGTTCCTCTGAGTTTTTAGCAAGCAGTGTTTGTGGACTTACTCCTTCTGAACAGGACAGCCCCTGGGTCCCTTCAGTATCCAGCAGGAGGGGCAGTAAACAGTCACTGTGTCATATATTTGTTAAACCCTATGTTTTTTGGCTTGAACCAAACCACTTTCTATGGAAATTGCTTTAATCAGAGAGCCTCTGCAACGTTTATTACTTTGGGTGACTTCATTTTTCAGATGAAGTCCAAACCTAGCTCCATACTGACGTGTTCCTCAAGATGGCCTTGACACAGAGCATGAGCACAGCTTGGAAATCACTTTGCCTACACCACAGGTGAGAGATGCAGCTTCCACTTTGCTGGAAGAATTTGTGGTTGGGGCCATGAATTTCCATGCAAGGAGATGAGTGCCTTGCAGAGGAGGACCCTTTGGGAACCTGGAGGCTGTGGAGCAGCTCCTTCCACCGCCAGGACCCCTTTAAACCTCCTCTCCCATCAGGATGCAAGGCAGTGCAGTGTAACACTGCCAGGACTCCTGGCTGTGTCACATCACCCCCAGGGCTTTGACCCAGTCCCTGGGATTTCATGAAACCTCACCTTCCACTTTGAAAAGCTGTGAGCCTGATGGTTGCTGGGGAAGACTTTGAAAGCGTGGCACAGGCATAATTGGAAAGCTTAAAGCCTCAAAATTTACACTAAAAGCTGTCACTTCTTGGTTTCAGAAACCTGCTATGGGAGGGTGTAGGAGGAGGCAGGCAGCAGCACCGATGCTTTTAGCAGGAGTGTTGCCAGCATTAATATTAATGAAGCCACCACGGTCCAGGATTACATTTGCATTTGCTCTATGACAGAGCTCATCCCTGAGAAGGGTCTCCTGTAGTGCTGCAGAAGTGATGTGTGAGACAACTCTGCCCAAGCAGCTCCTGATCCAAGCACAAGGGCTCTTGCAGTACCTGATCCTTCTCCACAGCCAACTGAGCCCTGTCCCTCATGTTGGAGGTCCCCAAGCTCTGCCTTTGCCCGCCTGGGTTATTAAAGTTAATGAATATGGGAGTCTTACTTGTGTGTCTGGGCTACAATTAGCTCAGCACCTCCCTGAGATTTTGGGGGCCCCATGGGGGTGGTATCCACTCCCATTCCTTCATGGGAATCATTGTGTTTGGAGAAAGGACACTGTAAGCAGAGGCAGAGCAGGCATTTAGAGGTGCCTGGAGCATACTGGGTCTTTTCTCTGTGGGTGCCTGTCAAGAGAAATCCTTGCACCTGTCTGGGATTTCTTGCCTTCCCCCACTAGATCTGTGTGCAAGTGGTGACAGACTGGTATGCTGGGCTCACATGTACCTGGGATACAGTGGGAGCCATTCTGGCACGTTCAGAGCTCCTGTACGTCCTCCCAGGTCAGGAGGATTTGCAGGCTCAGTTGCACCAGTGCCAGTATTCCTCAGGAGCTGAAATCATGGCATCAGCGGCAATGGTGGCCAAGTTTCCAATCTGGTCAATGCTGCAGAAAGCTGCCAGGACTGAGTCCTCACCCAGGTCCTCTGGGAACGTGCCTGGGGACTGGCTCAGCCTTATTTCACACCACCCACGAGCCACCCACGTGCTCTGGCAGTAGTCTGTGTGCAGTGGTATGAACCAAAGCCTGGGGTCTCCCAGTGCAGAGATTTTTCCCTGTAAATCTGGCATAAGGAGCACTTGCCAGCTTCCCAGGGCCTTCGTTGCAAATTGAAAAATGATTTTGGAGGCTGCCAGGCAGCTGCTCAGTGTGTCCCTGTGGTGCTCTGTCCTAAGCATCACATTTTTTTTAATTTTTTTTTTTTAAAATGTCCTAAATCAACAGTCTGGTGACTGTGCAGTACAGCCTGGACTAAAAGAGAAGAAAATATACCCAAAAGCCAAATTTCCAACCTCCACAGTTGCATTGGACACCATGAATTACCAGTAGATGCACGACTAGCAGGAGAGAGGATGGGGAGAGCAGAGGTCCATTAGAGATTCCCTACCCCCAGCATATGGCTAATTAAAATTTCTAATTAAGGCACTGTGGGGGTGAAGAAAGGAAGCTCTTGGTCGAAAGTCCCCCTCCTTTTTCTGTATTTCCTTCGATAGCTTTATAAATTTCCCCCCTAAATTAACTAATTAATATCACCTAATCAGTTAATAGAATTAGCTAATTAGATTGCTTAATGGAATTTCTAAAGAGAAGATTTAGAAGCTCTTAAGGAGACTTTAATCACTTTTTATCTGGGAAGCGGGGCACCAGTGTCTGCATTCATTCAGCAACTTAGAGTGATCGCCCTTATCAGCAAAACATTTCTGAAAATCACTAATTTGGCTTCATCCTGCTGCAGAGTCGGAGCTGTAGTCACCCAGGATTGAAAGGTCAGCCTGAGCCTGGCTCTCTTGCCCCTCCAAGATGCTGCTGCCTGCACTTGATTGCATTGAAAATCCACTGCTCTGAAGTGCTCAGCTCAGTGTTTAATGGAATCAGCAGTGGGGCAGAGCACTGTAAAGGTAACTGAGCTCCCTGCAGGGTCTGGAGTGGTTTGTTAGCCCGTGGCGTTTTCCAGGCTTGTTTGCTGATGCTGTGCTTAAGTGTTGGTGAGGGATAGCAAATCACTACCCCAGTGGTTGTGTTTGAGGTCAAAGTTTTCTCCACAGCTGTGTTCAAACACACACACACACAGAAACACAGGCACATAGACACACACACACACTGCCTTCTGCTCCCCACACTGAGGTCACAGTGAGGGAGAAATACGTGTGCTGGGAAAAACATGGTGTTGAGCAAAGCTTGTGCCTCACCACTTGTGCTGTGGGCATGGATGTTTTGCCACCACCCCCAAAGATAAGGGTTTCCAAGGAGCACAGGGCAGCTCTAGCAAGTAGTCATTTGTTTAATGCTGGCCAACAAAGAAGAGTGAGTGTGGGGCTGTGTTTGCAATGATCTTCAGCTACAGATAGTCTGGTAGTGCTGGGACATCTGGGTTGCCCAGAGAAGTTGTGAGCACCCCATCCCTGGAAGTGTTCAAGGGTAGGTTGGATGGGGCTTTGAGCAACCTGTTCTAGTGGAAGGAATCCCTGCCCATGGCAGAGGGATTGAAATTAAACGAATTCTAAGGTCCCTTCCAACCCAAACTGTTCTGTGTTTCTATATTACAGAGCTATTCTGCTTTGGGCACTGGCCCTTGGTACTTCTCAGCAGTGCAAAGCTTGGAGGGTTTGTTCCTGTTTTTGGAGACACCATATGAGAAAGAGAGGTCTGTGATCCAAATTCACAGCATGATGAACTGATGAGTGAGCTGGTCTGGGAGGTCCCATTCTGTTCATGCTTCCACACTAAGGGATTGATCCCGAGTGACCTGCATTGCTCCTTGGGCTTGCTGGAGCTGGGTTGATGTCTCCCAGCCCACCTGACTAGGTGCAGTGTTGGGAAGGGAGGCAGGGATCTGATGTGTATGCGTGGCTTTGAAATGACTTCCAGTCTGTGTGCTGCTTCCAGCCCTGATGTTACCTAGTTTGTTATCAGTGATATCATTATTCAGCCACAGCTGAATAATGGGATGCACAGTCCTGGTTGGTTCTGAAGCCCAGTCTGTCTCAGGCAGAAGTTCAACCTGGCCATCTGAGAGACCTTCAGCTGTGTCCCCACCTTGGGCAAACTGTGTCCAACTTGCAGCAAAAGGCAGATTGACACAGCCTGAGCAGGAAACTCTGAAGGCAATTTATTCCATCCTTGTTTTTTGATGACCTGAGATGGGCACAGGACTCACCAGCTGTGCTGTTTATACAGGTATTGTTATACTGACTGTGTGATCTCCTGTTCTCACCCTGAGCACAGTGTGGAGTGGGAGGACCCCATGTCAGCTCTCATGGTGGAGGTAACACTCTGCCTCTGTGTCACCTGTGCCCACATGATTTAATTAAACAATTATGCAGTGTTACTTAGACTCTTCACACAATGTTGTGCTATAGGAGCCCCTAAGACATTGCCATTGTTTATTCTTCCCCTCTGATCTGCTGTCATGAGACCCCACGTGCTCTGGGGTCCCCATGTAAGAATGACACAAAGGAAGCCACAAAGATGCTCAGAGGGCTGGAGCACCTCTGCCATGGAGACAGGCTGAGAGAGCTGGGGTTGTTCATCCTAGAGAAGAGATGAGAAGGATCCAGGAAGACCTTAGAGCCCCTTCCAGTGTCTAAAGGGGCTCCAAGAGAGCTGGAGAGGGACTTAGGACAAGGTATGTAGTGATAGGGCAAGGGGTAAAGGTTTAAAACTGAGAGAGGGCGGATTACTTTAGATATTAAGAAAAAATTCTTTACTCAGAGGGTGATGAGACACTGGAGTAGACTGCCCAGTGAAGTTGTGGATGCTCCATCCCTGGGAGTGTTCATGGTCAGCTTGGATGGGGTTTGGAGCAATCTGGAATAATGGAAGGTATCCCTGGAAATGGCAGTGGGGGTTGGAACTAGGTGATCTTTAAAGTCCCTTCCAACTCAAAACACTCTATGACTTTTCAGTGGTTATCAAGGCGGGCTTCTTCTCCAAAGTTAGTAGCATTTTAGTTAGTAGGTAGCACTGCTGCCCAGCTGCAGCTCTCATGGTGACAAAACTACCAGGTATGAACTGGATGTGTGCAAATTCAGCTGCAGAATGATAGTGGGCTCCTGGAGAGACACCAGAATCCACATGAGAGAAAAATGGAATGACACTGTACCAGGACAGTGGGCAACCCTCAGATTTCCAGTCTTGTTTTCCTTCTGCATTGGAGTGAAAACAAGGTTTCCAAAATGTTTCCCTGTGACACCTGATGCTTTCTTGAGCTGAAAATTCTCAATTCTCTGTCCTGCCTGAATGTTCAGAGCACAGTTTTATCTGTGACTGCTGCAGAACAGGACTCAAACCGTAAGTCCAGCAAGTCTGAAGATCTCAAGCTGTCAAGGGTAGGTCAGCAGCAAGGAAGGAGCTTTCCCAGAGCTTGGTTCAGGTTCCTGCTGTGGTTTACTGTCAGGAAGAACTTGTCTGTATGTGCTGGCTGTGCAGGAGCAGCGCCTTTGCTTCCCAGCTAAGCTAACCCAGGCATTTGAGTCTTTCTCCTTAGTCCCTCCAGCACCAACAAAATTGTTTCGATGAAGTTCCCATCAAAACCAAGTCCTCTGAAAGAGTGCACTTTGGAATTTCAATCAGATATGCAACATCATGTTCTCTTAAGAAAGAAATCTAGGCAATTTCCCAGGGAATTTTTCCCCCTTTACTTGTGGATTTCCTGTGAACAAGCTGAGACCTCTAGATTTCCTCAGCAACTGGGTTTTTTTTCTGCTATTAACCTTTGCAAGCCATCCCAGCCCAGGGATGACTTTCAATCCAAGCCATGCAGTTATTTTTTTGAAGAGAGGATGTTCTGTGCCATGCAGTTGGTCTCCTCTAGGGGTGAAGCAGGACTAGAAGGAGCCATTTACAGGTGATAAGGCACCTCCTGAGCCTGGCTTCAAAACCTTGCAGTTTTATATCTAGTGAATGAACAATTAATGCTGTTCTCTATGGAGACAATCAAGTGTTTTAAATACAGTGACTTGCCTCTTCCTTGGAAGACACAAAGTGATGTCAGGGAATGGAAGCCTTGTAATGGTCCTTTGGATTGCAGCACAGGGATACTGGAGCGACCAAAATGTCAGGGTGCCTGATCTTTGAGCATTTAGTTGCTCACAAGCTTCACTTGACAACACTGAGGAAAACATTATCCAAGATTCTGTGGTCCCCAAGACCTGGGGATTAGAACAACCCAGGAGTAAGGAACAAAACTTTCTTAGCACTAGTGTTGATGTGAAGATCTACAGTCAGTTCTTGGTGACAGCAATGATTTCCCTGACATGGAAATGGTGTGATAGTTGAACACTATTTATCCCCCTGGATGCCTGGTGTTGTGTTTCCTGGCAGGCAGAGAGGCTCAGGTTTGTCCCTGGGCACTTGCAGCAGGAGCTGCTCCATGTGCAGGTGCCTCTTCTGGCAGCTGCCTTGGTAACAGTGGGATGATGAGGAACATATGGCACCAAAGCAGCATCACTGCTCCACTAACATCTCTTAACCCTTTGGAGGGCACCTTCTTCCCAGCTGAGCAGCAGGACAGGTCTAAATGACTGGATTGGGGCCAACCAGGACAGCATCTTGGCTTTGATTGTGGTTCCCTGCAGATGCCCAGGGAAGGGAGGAGACATAAAGGAATTCTGAAGTGGCTCTTTCACCTCCCTATCAGCCCAGTGACTGGCAATAGGCACATTAGTACCTTCGTCATCCATGAAGTTGTGGCTGTAGCTTTGTATTTCAGATCTCTTGATGGACTTGGAAGAATGTGTCTACTTCGTGGAATTTCTCCAGCCTTATGCAGCAGCTCATACCCTCTGGCATATGAGCTCATGAAAACAATAGGAATATCATTCCTTCTACTCTCCATGGAGACTTCTTAGCCTGCTAGGTGGATTTTTGTTGTACTCTCTTAGTAATTGCAAAATTTGCTTCGCTAAGAGTACCGAAATCCTGCAGGGAAATTAAATTCAAAATTGCAATTTCAGCAAAATTGGCCAAAAATGCTAAAAGACTGCTGAATTAGCCCATCTACATGAAAAAAGTGGAAAAAACCACTGAGAAATAGAAAANATCTACATGAACGAAGTGGAAAAAAACACTGGAAAAAAACCACTGAGAAATAGAAAAAATAAATATAATATTTCCATTGGACACTTCAAGGCTGCAGCAATATATTGTCTGGAGTTTTTCTGAGGCAGTGCCTTTAGCTACAGTAATCCCTAAAGGATTTCTGGGGACATCTTGCCTGATTCCCTTTTGAGCCCTTGTGCATCTCTAGCACCCACAGCATCCTGCAGCAAGGAGCTCCGCAGCTCAACTGCGCGTGGGTTAATGAACCACATCCTTGTGTTTGTTTAAGACATCTGCCTGTTAGTTTTGCTTGTTGGTCTCTAATTCCTGTACTGCTGGAGACCACGGACACCTGGTCCTTGTTTATCTTCTTTGAGTCACCGATGAGCTTTTAGGCATCACATCCCTACTCTTTCCCCCAATGACTTTCAAAGACAGACAAGTCCCAGCTTATTGGATCTTTGCACAGTGTTTTATACAAGGGGTGTTCTATAACTCTACTTTATTTGTCCATTCCAGATGTTTCATATTCAGCAAAATATTTGTGATAGCGAATTTCATGTAAACTTCTGAAAAACATAGTAGGACATGATCATTCTGGAGAGATGAACAATCATGAGAGTGCAGAGGTAAATGAATGCAGTGGGAGTGTGGATAGAGATTTTAATTAAAATTCTAATATCTAAATAATATCTCCTATATGTACATGTTTGCTAGAAAGGAAAAGAAAAAAAAAAGAATTTTTATTTTATTTAAAACTCCCTTGAAACAGAATACCCCAAGCAGGGTCTGGTTGGTTGCTGAAGTCTTACTCAGGGATTGTATTTTGACCCAGAATAAAATAGTTAACACTGGAAAGCTAAAATATCCCTCTCCTGGACATTCCTCCAATGTGTCCATTTTCACAGACTCTGACTCCTGCACTTCTTGAACATGGGAACATTTTCTGGTTTCCAAAACTGCAGGCTTGTATTAACTTTCCCCTACTCAGGTCACTAGCAAAGCTGTGTAAACAAATGACCTGTAGCCATAATCTTCTTCAGTTCCCCCTATTGATTTCACTCTGCTGTTTGCCTGCCAGATATTAGCAAAGCTTCCTTCGGAACTGGGGAAACTTTTCAATGCTTCTTAGCCGGGGTGAGTCAGAGCAGACTGAAAACAGCTTGTTAGTATGTTATGATCATTGGCTGGGGATGGGGAAGTGTACTGGTTTGGGCTGGGAGAGAGTTAAATTTTGCAGTCATGTGTTTTGGCTTTGTGTTGAGAATGGTGCTGATAACTCACCAGTGTTTTCATTATTGCTGAGCAGGGCTCACACAGCCCTGAGGCCTTTTCTACTCCTCCACTGCCCCACTGGGGGTGCACAAGGTGTTGGGAGGGGGCACAGGGAGCACAGCTGACCCCAACTGACCCAAGGGGTATTGCAGATCATACAATGTCACTCAGTATATAACCCTGGGGAAGGAGCAGAAAATGGGGGACACTCAGAGTTAAGGCATTTGTCTTCCCAAATCTCATGATGGAGTCCTGCTTTCCTGGGGTTGGTTCAACACCAGTGGGAAGTAGTGAATTAATATCTTATTTTGCTTTTGCTTTACCTGTTAAACTGTCTTTATCTCGACCCAGGAGTTTTCTCACTTTTACCGTTCTGATTTTCTCCCCCATCCCACTGGGAGGGAGGGAGTGAGTGGCTGTATGGAGCTGAGCTGCTGGCCAGGGTTAAACCACAACAAGAAGGCGGTCACATTGATATGGCTGATAAAACTTCTTCAAGGAATATCACCCATGTTATTTTGAAAGTGTACATTTTGCAGCATCAAGGCATCAGCAATGAGGTGGACCAGTTCTCCACTGCGTTTTGAAAGCCATTAATGCCATGATTCCAATGAGCAGAGCTATTTTGAGGTGGTTTTCCCAGAGACTGGTCTTGCTCCACCGCTGTTTAAGGTTTTGTATATGTCATTTTGCAGTGATATAGAACATATAGGGGTGAGGAACGTTTTATGGCATTACAGATGACACAGAAATTTGCAGGCTAGAAAATAAAGAGGATATGGGTTACTCATACTGAGAGATATGGATTGTGTACTTAACTGGTCATGGTTCAGCAGGATGCTTTTAGTCCAGCTAAATTGAAGGGAATCCCTCTGGGACTGAAGAATACAAGGCTGTGCTTATAGAAAAGCAAGCTCTCTGTTTGAAAGCAGTGCCTTGAGAAACGACTTCAGGGTCATCTGTGATAACCTCTCAAGATGAGCTCTCACCGTAATTCCATAGGGAAAAAACCTCAAAAAACATGGATAATCTTCAGAGCAGTTAAAAAGATAGGTAATATCAGCTGGGACAGGGAAAATACAATCTTGGGAGAGAGGTGTGATGAGTCCGGTTGCGTTGGGAGTGCAAGTGTGAAGAAGAGTTCCAAAGGACACCCAGAGATGGATGATCGTACCTGGAAATCAAATGAATTCACCCCCAAAACAGATCTCAGCTTCCTGAGGCTGGAAAAACCTGACCATTGGGCTGTCTGAAGAGAGATGGTAGACTGGACTCTCTCCAAACAAGTTGTTGAGCTTTTGCCATAGCTCATCTTTGAGGAGACCTTATTTAAGGATGGAGCTGGGGCAGTTGTGGCCTCCTGGACCAGGTGAGGCTCTGGCAGTGATCCCCTACTTTCCTTACTTCTTTTCAGGACTGGCAGCTGTTGCTGGAATACAGCAACAAAAACCTGATGAGCTTCAGGCAGTGCTGAAGTGTCCCAGGAAGGACTCCTGGGTTTCTTAAGGAGAAACCAGGGAATCACAGAATCATTAAGCTTGGAAAAAACCCTTAAATTCGTTGAGTCCAGTCCTTACCCCAGCACTGTCATGTTCACCACTAATCCACGTTCTCAAGTGTCACATCCACATGACTTTTGAGCACTTACAGGGATGGTGATTCCACCACTTCTCTGGGCAGGCTGTTCCAATTCCTGACCACTCTTTCAGTGAAGAAATCATTCCTGATATCCAATCTATACCTCCCCTGGTGGAATTCAAGGCCATTTTTATTGATCATGCCACTTGTTACCTCAAAGATGAGACCAACCTTCACCTGTCTACAACCTTTTTCCACATGGTTGTAGAAAGCAAGAAAGTTCCCCTCGAGCCCCCTTGTCTGCAGTCTGAGCACCCCCAGCTCCCTCAGCTGTTCCTCATCAGACTCGTGCTCCAGACCCTTCACCAGCTCTGCTGCCCTTCTCTGGACACCCTCCAGCACCTCAATGTGTTTCTTGCAGTGAAGGGCCCAAAAATAAACACAGCACTCGAGCTGCCTCACCAGTGTTGAGCACAAGGGGGACAATCAGTGCTCTGGTCCCGCTGGCCACACCATTGCTCTTACAATTGGTGTTCTTGCCCCCTTGGGGTATGAGCTGGCTCATGCTCAGCTGGCTGCTGACCAGCACCCCCAGCTCCTTTTCTGCCAGGCAGCTTTCCAGACACTCTTCCCTGGTTCATGACTTGCTGGACTATGATGCAGGAGGCCACTTAGATGAACCAACACTCACTTTACACCAGAGATTCCTGTTCCTCAGGTGTGGGTACAGCGATATGCATGCTCATGTGCAGATGAGTGTGCAGCTACACATCCCTGGGATGTCCAGGGCGGCACCCTGACTCCTCTGTTCACTCAGCCAGATGGATTTTGTTTTCCCCCTGTTCATTTGCCCTTCAAATTCTTTGAAGCACACAATTTATACAAGAGGGAGCTGGTTGCCTTTTGCTTCCCCCGCAAGACAAAAGGAGAGGCAGAGAGAGAGAGAGAGAGGATTGTATATATAAAGAAAAAGCTCCAGAAGAACAACCTTACAGCTGACAGCTTAGCCAGGGTCTCCCCCAGGGAAAGGAACGCATTATATTAACTGTGATACACTAAGGAGCCTTGCGCGTACATCACTTTTCAAAATGTTTTTAAAAGTTCATTAACTTCCAGAGGAAAGTTGTGGCTGCATCAGTTGCCTTCGAGCCATTTTCACCGACTCTTGGCCCTGACTGGGGAATACTTTGTTGATTTAGATGGGCCTATTAGAAAGTGTAAGTCTGCTGGGATATATAAAAGGAAAAGCTTCACTCTCCTGAACATTTCCTTAGTGCAGCACTTTAAAAATTGCACGGGAAGCAGGCTCTGAATGCCTTGCTGCTTTTTAACGGCTGGACTTTCAGCTTGAATGTTTCAACTTGGTTAGTAACCTGTAAATGACACCAATAAAAGGAATCTGAATTGGGAGGGAGGAGAGAAAGGAAAAGATGAGATTCATCCAGCATTTCTGCAGCTTCTGGGAATTTGTTTCTAAACAGCAATAAAAAGACCTGGCACCCAGTGAGGTCCATGAGCTGGAAAACTGGATTTGACCCACTCTCCCCAGGGAAAGGTTGTGGGGTTTTATTTTTTGGGGAATGAAGTTGGGGGAGGCACACGGAGTGGAGTGGAGTGGAGGAGCGTGATCTACATCAGAGCAGGAGGAATAGTGGGGTGAAATATTATCAGGGTTGTCTCCACTGCTTTTTGGAGCTGCTGTCTCAAACCAGCCCTCCCAGAGCTTCAGACGGGGATGAACCAACTCCTCCCAGAGTCTGTGAGTGCTGGGTGGTGTGTTGTCCACGGTGGACCTGGGAATGCAGCCACAGGACAGCACTGGCTGAGTGTTGGGGACCTGCCCTCCTGCTCCTGAGCTCCTGCCACCATCCAGGCAGACTTTGCTGATGTTGCTCCCAGGGCTGATGGAGGGGAGATGGAGAAGGTCCTGGGCAATGAGGTGGGGCCTGTCTTAAACATGTGTCCTTGTGAAACTGTTCACTAAGGTTGACTACAGCTTTCAGTGAGATAAAATGATCCCTCTGCCTCCCTCAACAAATAATTAAATTTTCTGGTTTTGTTCCTTTTTCTTTCATAACCTGAACAGCCAAAATTTCCACAGATACTGTATTTTCCCTTCTTTTTTTTTCTCTTTTCCTCCAGTTGAACTCATGCAATATTAGAAAAAGAATGGGAATAATAAAAAAAAGGGTTATATCAAGCTGCAATCTACATTTAAAAGCAAGAACAATACTAACTGTTTGCTAAATATATTTAATGCATTTATCCTTTTTTTTCCCCTTCCTCCTTTTCAGTCAGACCAAATATTGCTCAGTGGCTAAAGAGAAACTGCTGTATGCTTCTGGCTCTGTCATACGCTGTGTGTCGTTAAGTCTAATACATATTTATTTAAAATATTAATGCAGATGACTGAGCGCTGCCTGCCTGATAGGAGACTTTTGTGCACATTGTCTTCTGTTTCTCACTGAACCTCATTCAGGGGCCTTGTTGGCAGGAGAAATATACTGGAGAGTAAAGGTTTGCTTCCTACCCTATAGGAATTTTTTAATTACTGTTTTGACAGAGAACAAGTTTAACTGGCTCTTCAGCCACAGACTATAAGGTCATTGCTATCACCGACCATAAAGAAGATACAAAAATGGGGTAATAAAGTATATGGGCTGTGTATGTCTGGTAATTTAACATTATTCTTGTAACCCTGTGAGTCACCTGTGACTAATTTAAAAATGCTGATGCACTTAGATGAAAGCCACAGTAAACCACCTAAATCAGAGTCTGAGAGCAGTAAACACTGGGGATGGGGAGCAGGATGGAGGCGAGGAGTGGATCCAAGCTTTTATCTGAAAAGATGCAGTCAAGATGTGCCCTGTTGCAGATGCCGAGGGGATGCCTCCTTTGCACAGGCATCCCGGAGTGCTCTTCACCCACTGCATGCCTGTGCTGTGCCCCACTGCTCTCCCACCAGGCCAGGAGCTGAACCAGCTCAAATCCAAAGGATTTTGAGTAGGCACTGATTCCCAGGGGTGACAATAAGTTCCAGAGAGTGCAAGTATTGGTCTCCCACTGAATGGGCTGTGAGGGTCACTGGGTACTCATCCCAGGGCAGCATCTCTTCAGCTGCTTGTTAAAGCTGTTTTATCCCGAATAAAGAGAGGGCAGAGACATGAGCTGGCACTTCTGCTGTGCTGTGGCCAAGAGACACTGCCTGTGTCGAATTTGAAGTATTGCTCTTTATTACTATTTAGATTTCTTTTCCCCTCTGCCAGCAGCTGCTTTTTTGTTTTCAGCAGTTGGCATCATGGGGCTGCAGGAAGGTTTTTTTTAAAGGTAAACAATATTTTCAGGCAGGATTGGGCATCAGGTTTGGGGTGCTGACTTTGAAGGTGTGCATGCCCCTTTGCCATTGGGACTGAGCTCTGAGCAAGGGTACAGAGTAATTTTGTCCTGGTGAAATCAAAGCAAACCAGTTCAACCTCCAAAATCCTGTTTGTGCCTGACCCCCAAGCTGTCTGTTCCAAGCCCTTGCCATGCAGGGACCAGTGCACAGCTCATCCTGGGGTGACTCGGTTCAGGGAAATGAACCAGTGGGAAACTATTTGCTTGTTTGGGATGTCTTTTGCTGCCTTAGCTCTCCCAACCAGCTGCCCACACAGGGAGGGCAGGTACCTGCAGGGAGAGGATGGGATGCTCAGGCAGGACTGGGGTGGAGAGTGGGATTTCCAGTGATGCCAGACCTGGTGAGTTAAAGATTCAGGAAATGTCCCACACCTGGAGATACCTCTCCCTTCCCCATCTCCACTACCCCATATGGGAATGTAATGAGACATTTTGTGTGCTGGTGCTGAGCACTTTGTTTCCAAACACAACAGCACCAGCGGGGCTTTTTTTATTGTAATACTTCTGTTATTTTCTACCCACAAAGACAAGATTTCCACAGTAACAGCAATACAAAGACAAGCATTACCCCTATTGCCATCATTTTGGGTTACAAATTAGTACTGGCCCCGAGGAACCCAGTTCTGGAGCTCTCTTTGAGAGGGAGAATGAGGTGAATTCCTGATGTGAAAAGCAGGCCAGGAAAGGAGAGCAGATACATAATCACCGGGGCTGGGGACACTTGAAGGAAACAGTAGTGGTCGATAGATATTGATCCCCTCTTTGATGTGCTCAGCCGCCTCAGGCTGGGGAAGAAAAGCCTTTTGTTCCTCCTGGGAAGGTGCAGGAGGAGGGTTGTGCTCTGTGGCCCCAGGAGCAGATGGGCCAGAGGGTTTTTTGTGCGTTGTGTAGCACAGCACAGGCTGGTCTCTGGTGGGAAGGAAGGGATGCTCCCGTGCTGGACAGCCCCAAAATGATGTTTTCTGCTGAAGTCTCATCAGAGTAGCCCAAGGTGGCATTACTCAGGCCTTTTGGATTGCACAGCCCTACAGGGCATGTGCCACTTGATTTTGGAAACCAAATCATCTGAGCTGATGGTAACGGGAATCTGCTTGCCCTGCTGGTAAATCTGCTCTAGGTTTCAGAGTTGTTCTGCCTTACCTAGTGCAGGACCTGTGGCTTTGGGGTTTTCCTGCAGGAGGCAGTTTGCAAGAAGGCAAAAGCATGATGGACCACAGGGGGACAGAGATGGAGTCCCTCAGAAAGAATGCTGGAGAATAACCCAACAGGGCTATCCAAAAGACCCCTCAGGGCAGGTTGGAGAGGAGCGGATCTCTGTTGGAGGCCAGTTTGATCCTCCTGGTCTCAGGAGACAAGGTGATCACCTGACTGAAACATCTTCCCTTATTCAGTCCTTCCTTGACTCAGCTGTCAGACTGATCCTGCCACCTCTGGACAGGGAATCTGGAAATGCTGGTTTTCCTCCTGGCTCTGACCTGGTCCATGGTATGATTGGGTTGAGTAATTCCGCCTCTCCCTGCTTTCCTTTCCCCTTGGTGCTTTGTCTTGTCAGATGGGTCCATGAATTCTTTGCTGGCAGTCCTGCCTCTTGTGAGTTTATTCACATGTGACACAATGAGACCCCAAAACCTGCCATGACCTCTAACCCTCACTTAAATGCAGATAATAATGGTGCATTTCAGGCAGTTTTCCCATGAATGGCCTTGATGTTCAACCCTCAAATTCTGTAATTCCATGGGATTGCAATTTCTGCTCCCCAAAATGTTGCAATGTTGTCTTCACTATGACACAGAATGAAAAAGGTGACTTAGGAACAAGCCTCACCTGAGTGTCTTACCAGAATAATGAAGTCTGACATATGGCAACAGGGACTTGGGGAAAGATTTCAACATTTTTTACATAACTGATAACATTTTCAGCTCAAACCTTAACATTTACAAATGGCGATTCGAAAGGGAAGGGGAGAAAAAAAGAACAAGTTGTTTGCTTAGGCTTGGTGAAAAAAACAGGAGAATATAATTGAAAGTTTTGGTTTTGAGTCAAAAGTTCTGTTTTGACAGAATCCCATAATTCATGAAGAAAAACCTCTTAGTTACAAAACATCGATTGACTGACTCTGTTCCTCCCAGAATCCCAACAAGACACATAGTGTTGTACTGAAACAGGGAGAGAAACCTGTTCCAAGCAGCTTCCTAACACGCAGGCTCTTATCTCTCACTTTTGATTTCTTCACTTTGTAACGTATATTTTGAGAAATTGAGGCAAAGCCTAGGAGCAAAATTGCCCAGTGTGTGACTTTGTGACATATAATCAATTGTCTGCTCACTGACTACGGTCTAGCTGTGTTAATATGTCCGTGAAGTCCTTCAATTTATCAGGCAGGGCAGAAGCATCTCTGAACCCAGAGCTGGCTGGCAATAATAGAGGGGGAGCAAAATAACTGAATATAGCCACTCTTCCCTGAAGTAACTTATCATTCAGTCTATATTCATGGATTAACCTGTGCTGGGTTTTTCAGCCTCTGTCAAGCTTGCAAACTGCACTGATTTTTGCTCAGGATATGGGAAAAATGGTCTGGGTTGGGAAAATGTTAAGCAGTGTATAGTAATAAGGTGCTTCTAGTTAATATCTTTTGGTGGAAATTTTGGAAGATTGCCTGAATCACCCCAAACCATTAAATTGTCTTATCCTGTGGGTAACTGTGACACAGGCATCATCCAAGGAAAACCATGTGGAAATCCTTTTTTATATGATTAAACCACATCAGAGATGCAATTGCAGATCTGCCACGAAAAACCTTCTTAGAGCATAAAAGAGGACTTGATTGAGTCTTGGAGTTTTAAAATATTTGTTTGGCCTTTTGGATGCTCAGAATCCATATGGGAACCAGGCAAGGAGTTGGGATCTGGCAGCTCAGTGGGCTGAGACACCGTGTGACCACGACAAGAGGGCGGCAGCAGCTGAGGTGACCCAAGACACAAACTTACTCCAGTTGCTTTTCATCTCGCTTCCAAATCCTCAGCAAACCATGGGAAGGGTGTATTTGCCCTTTGCAAACATCCAAGCTTTCCCCTCTGGTCTGCCCTTTAGCAATGGCAATCACAGCGTTTCTCTGCTGAGACTCTTATTCTTTGTTCCTCTGTTTTCTCTCTGCTTCCTCTTTATTTGCGTGCTTCAAGGAGTTTAGCTGGAGAGGGAGTTTCACCAAAGGAGGTGAGCTGAGCACTCCTCATCCATGTAAACTTTCCTGGGCAACAGCCCCCAGTGCAGCTGAAGCTTGGACTAGATTAAAGAAAAATGTTATGGGGATTTTTAATTTCCCTGTGTGGAGCTGTGAGATGAAGAGCCACCACGAGAGAAGCTTGCCAGGGGCAGTGAGTAGATGAGAATGTCAAGCCCAGTGAGAAACTACTGAGAAGTACTGGAGCTGCATTTTTATTGGGAAGGAGTTCTCATCTCCAGCACTTCTCTCCTCCGGGCGCCAAGCTGGAGTGCAAAATGAGATCCCTGGGGTCCCACCAACAGGACAACATCTAAAGAGCCTGCTCAATTACAATCACAAGGCTGTTGTCACTCCCCATCTCAGCACATTCTCAGCATGAGGGGAATGAAACATGAGCATGGGGGCTCCACTGCCAGTGGCCCTGTGCAGGCTGCAAGGTGGGAAAAGGTTTTCTTGGAGTGGTGTGAGGTGTTTCTTGAAGCTGCTCCTAATGTGGCCCTTTCCCTACTCAGTGTGCTGTGCTATCCATCAACTTTTGGTGGCTGCAGCAAGTACATCATGGTTTGTTTCCTGAGCCCTGAGTTTGTATCACTTGGCTTCTCGCAGGACCTCTACTCTTGGTAAAAATAATTTGCAAAAGCACTGGCATAATTCATATCCTAAATTTAATCTTCCAGCAGAAATTAGGATCCTGAACAGGATCCTGCAGGTAGAATTCAAAAAGAGTTAGTTAAACCAGGGCCCTGCACAGAAAGGTTGGACATTCCCTCAGTCCTTGCCTGTGGAGATTCCTGTGGTTACTCCAGGCCTTCACAGCAAACAATCTAAGAGGACTCAGACAGGGCAAGTAGCACCACAATTCATGTTTTAAGATTTAGGATAGGACAAAAGTCATGTGATGTATTTCAAAGAAGAACAGAAAAAAATAAATAAAAATCAGACAGTTTGGACACAGCAGGGGGCTTGGAACTGGATGATCATTAATGTCCTTTTCAACTCAAACTATCCTGTGATTCTGTGACCTGAATTAGTTTCTTCTCATTGTTCAGTGAAAAAAAATAGTGTTCAAAACTTTAAAAATATGTATTTTTTTAGTGTATTCTGTTCTACATCTGTGAATATACACACTTGCTGATTTCAACCTAATTTGGTGGGAGAAGAGGTGTCTCAGCCTCTCCTAAGTGCTGTGAGGAAAATGAGAGCTGATCTGAGGGACTCATAAGGGTTAAACTCCTAGCACATGCCCCAAAGTGGGAAAAAGGCTCACCTTCACAAATACCCATCTTTCAATCTAACCTCCCTCTCCTACACCAAACTCCTGGGACACAGATGCAAAGGAAGCCAGGTTTCCTCAATTTCTGCTTCCTGCCAAATGTTCAGGGAGAGTCTGGCTAACAGTTGGGATTTTAAAAACTAAAATGGAGCTGGAGTCTCAAACCCCTGTTGCACATCAAAATGCCAGAGAGCTTTGGTGTTGCTCGGTCCTTCTCCCTGCACTGGTTAAGTTGAATTAGCTTGTTCGAGAATGATGCCTTTTATCTGCCTGTCACATGCATGTTCAATGTGAACAACAGCAAGGAGAATAGCAGAGGAAAAAAGGCCTTTGATGGGGATTTATGGAAGTCACGTGTTGTAATTTTGCAGGGGTGGAAGTGTGCACAGAGGGCCCATGGAATGTGAGCTTGGTGGGCACCTGTAAGTGTGGAGACCTGGAGAAAACAGAGGGAGAACTAAGGGGAAAAGGAGCAGTTCCTGAGGGGAGACAAAATAGACCCAGCTGCACCTTCACTGAGTGGTCTCTCTGTCTCAGAACCAGTGGATCAAAAGGTCTCTCCCTAAAGCAGCAAACAGGCTGAGAGCTGGAAGTGCATGGACAAGCCCATGGCCAAATTGTCCAATTCCTACCACAGTTTTATGTCACAGGTGCTTTGAGGAGACACTTCAGATACTTCATCACTGGCTGGTGTTGAAGTACTGGGTTGACAAGAAGCTTTTGTATACCTGACAAGAGGTTTTGAAAAAGGTGAGACCAGCTCCATCAACACTGTGGGGTTCCCAGGAGGTAGAGTGACCCCTGCCAGCACAGGCACTTTGCAACCATGGCATCCATCAGGAGAGATTTCAAACCCAGATAAGAATAGTATTTCCCTGCAAAACTGAGTCTTGTGAGGTCTACTCAGTGGAGCTGGTGCCAACAATGAGAATCACAGCAGATGACCCCTGTGAGAAGTAATCCTTAGACCCCACTGCTAAATAGATCTGGTACCTCTTCCTTGAGATGTTGGAACTGGAGGTGGGACCATCCAACACTTCTTCAAGGCCTGGAAACAGGGTATTCCAAGTGCACCTGAGGATTTGGAGACAGACAATGAGTGCGTGCGTTGGAAGAAGGGATGCATTCAGTGAAGAATATGCCCAGGTTCTGTATTCCTGCAGCAGAGAAGAGGCTGCAGCCAAAGGCATTGTGGCTCCTCTTTGCTTTATTGGTTCTGTCAGCAGGTTTTGCTGTGCTGGCTGTTGTTTTCCCTCTCTTTTGAGAAAGCTCCAGCCCCATGGGGGAGAAGGGTACATCAGTGAATTTTTCAGGTCAGCGACTGGAGCTGGCCATGTCTGCTGCTTTAAGAAAAGGCTAGTGGTCTTATCCTGCCACTAACATATAGTTGCATATGCCAAACGCCTTTGGTTCATAGCAAGCAGCTTCTTACTGGATCCTGAAACTCCCTTGCACCAGCTGATATGTAAGGAAGCTTCTTGCTCTGCCTCCCTGCCTTTCTCTCTTGGCCCAGCTCCTTGCTTCACCCCTAACTGAGGTCACAGAGATGTTTCGTCTGGGTCAGCCTCACCAGGTTTGCAAAGGCTACGATAAATGTTGTTTCCTTCTCTAACAGGAGGAAAGTGCTTGTGAGTGACCGAAAAATCAAACGAAAGACATAGGGCAGCACTAGGTAAGAGAGTTTGGGCCTCTGGTTTTGGATGCTTTGCTTCTCACACCTGTATCTTGTTTTCCTTATCTTCACAGCAAGTTTTGCTCCTTCCTGGCACCACAGGACACTTGAAACAAAACAATGATTTTCCTATTCTCTTCCATTGAAGGACTGCAGTGCACATGTATCTTTAGAGCAAAGAGTGCCCTATTGAAGGCTGCTTGGCTCCAGCCTTAAAGCAATTTAGCAATCTGCCATCTTAAACTGTCTAATGACAGCTCTTCAAGCAATTGGAAGATTGCAGCTTTCAGTAAACTCGCCAGCTGAGTGAGAGCTGGTTTGTGCTTCCCTCCACCCTCTCGGCGGGGCTTGGCACTTGCAGTGGAAGTCAGACTGCTCTGCGTGTGCTTGGCATGGCATTAATGCAAAGGCAGGATGCTGAGGGTGCACTGAAGAGTGGCCAGGGTTAAGTCTATACTGTTAAATAAAATGGGCCAGGGCTTTCTCCCTGGCACAGGCAGCAGCTGGCAGAGCTTACATGCCCATGCATAATGCTTCTTCTCTCCAGGACAGGGTGGCATCCAAACCACCAATGAAGAACGTGCCCTTGGCTCAAGCATCAGCCTGAACTTGGGTTTGTGGCAGGAGTTCAGTGGCCAGAGCGTGGGCATGGACTCTGTTCCTAATGGCCTGGCTGATCAGAGAACGTGTTGGGGAAATACCTCAGCTTACTGAGTTTGCTGACATTTGGGTATCTCTGCACTGGTTATCATGTCTGCAGTCTTGGCTCCCCATTGCTGTTCCTGAGGAGTGGGCAAAGCAGCATGTGGTGGGTTAACACATATTAATATTTGCTGTGCAGCATGGTTAGAAGTTCCAGCTGGGATGCTGAGGAGCTATAAATGCATAGCAGAGATCCATCCAGTCCTATCTTTTCTTTGACTTCAAACTGGGTAGAAATGAAAAAAAAAGTACTGAGGTACTCCATGATACAAGTGGGGAAATGAGACCTGGAGGAACCCAACAACTCTTGGAAATGCTAAGGAGAGTGACCATAAGGAATGCGATGTTTTGTTTTGCTAGTAGCTGGATGCTCTTAGCTGAGGAGGGATAGGGCAGGCAAGGCTGGGGTTATCTCATCTCTAATGAAGCTGTCAGTGAAGCAGCAATCAGAGTACAGTTGCTTTCCAAAAGTAGGCTAAATCTGGCTGAAAAGATTACATTTTTTGACACATTCAAACCTGCCTGGGAAGCTGACAGAATTCTTGCCTGAGGAAAGAAAAAATGAATAAAAGGCATAGTATGTTACATATAATGCCAGGGCAGCATGGAGACTACGGGAAGAGGCAGTGTGAGAATGAGGTTTCACCCCATGACCACGAGGAAGGCTCCTGCTCACCCACCACCATCTGTTTCTTTGCATGCTTAAGCAGACCCCAGTGGATCCCCTTCTTGCAACACCTTGATCATCCAGAAATTTGTCCTCACAAATGGGCACTGGAAGCAAATTTCCAGGTCCCCATGGGTGTCCTGTCCTTCCCACAACTGGAAGGGTGAGAAGTCTTATACCATGACAAGGGAAGTCTGGGGTGCAGAGCTACAATAAAGTCAAC
Source organism: Campylorhamphus procurvoides (assembly GCA_013396655.1). NCBI lineage: Eukaryota > Metazoa > Chordata > Aves > Passeriformes > Dendrocolaptidae > Campylorhamphus > Campylorhamphus procurvoides. The sequence continues at coordinate 109,945 of WBMV01016667.1, forward strand.
ATCTGAGCAGCAGTGCCTATGGTGGCAGCTGGCTTGGCTGAAGACAGTAGTGATAAGCTCAGCAGAGCTACATGCAAGGAGAGAGGAGAGGGAATAATAGCATCATGGATGTGGCTAGCAATGGCTTGGCATGTTTACAGAATGCATAAAAAGTGTTTTAGACAAAACCCTCAACAGGTGTACATTAGAAATGATTTCTTGTTCATGGAGGCAGAGGAAACTCAGAGACCCACTTTCATCTCAATTCTCCGATTGCAAACCTTTGCTGGTACAAACTGTGGGAATCTTGTCCTCCCAAAGCTCATGGGAGCATCCCCCTCTGTATCTCAGGGCTGTGATGGGAAGGGGTATGGGAGATCAAGCCAGCATGTGGGGCTCTGTCTGCAGTCACGCTGCTGAAGGGATGTGGTGCCAGAGGATGGCTGTGACTCCAGCTGCACCGAGGCAGATGTGCTCAGTCAGCTGTGGGACCTCGCTGGGGGACCACAGCATCACTTGCTGACGCCACACTCCCTCTCTGCGTGGGGCACGGCAGCCAGAATCAAAGCCTGAACTCACAGAGAGCTTTGACTCCAGCTCTTCCCACTGTGACTTAGACTCTGCAAGGCAAATCAATGTATTCCCAAACTGATGCTGGAGCCAAATGATCCTGCAATTCATGAAGCGATTTGATTGCACAGCCCTACTCGAGTGTTATCACCCAGCCAGCTCCAGGGATGAGCACAAACTGGAGCTGGGCCGTGGCCAACGAGACCAGCGCTGGGCTGAATGTGCATCTCTGCAACACTTGGAGCTCTGACTTTCATCTGTATTTCTTTACAGCTTATCGTGTTTGCACTAGGGCTCCGCAGATAACAATCTATTAACTGTAAAGTGAATTAGATCACCGCCTGGTTATTTCCCTCAGCTGAGGCCAAACTGCTCTTGTCCATTCAGGAAATTTGTGCTACTTTATTCTCTCTGTGCATGAAAGCATGTCACTCTAATTACCTCCCGTCTCATTCAGCCCAAGCAACTCCAAAACGCTTTCGATACAGGAGAGCTATAACCTCATTAGAGCATGTTATCGTAAGAGATCAGACACTGGCAGGGTTTTGTTGTGACGAGCCGTTCACAGATGTTTTCTTTTGAAACTACAAAAGGGGAAGAGGAATCTGAAGCCGGTGATGGGGAGCTTTGAAATAACCCCTCCGGTAGCGAGGACTGCAAGCAAGTGCACGGGGTCACATCCTGTTCTTCGCTCGGTCTGCAAGGAAACCTGGAGGGGGTGCGGGGAGGCAGCAGGCAGCTTAACACCCTGAAATGGTCCATCCCCCTCCCCCCATCTCAGCATTAGGAGAACATTTATCAAACATACAGGTAAACATGTGCCAAAGCAAACAGACCTTTCTGGCAGCAGATAAGCTGCCAGCACAGAGTGAGTGGAGCGAGCTGGCAAGAAGAACTCGGGGTCGATTTGTGGTGCTTTTTGGCTTTGCTGCTTCACAATCCGTTTCTCAAACCCTTTGGGGTCTTCAATCCAGAGATGCTTAACAACAGCCCTTTGCTTTTTTTTCCCCCATGCATCATGAAGAGAAATTTTTCCTTCTCCTCTAACCACAACAAAGTAAAATTTCAAGCAACCGTTATTGAAGCCATTCACCGAATTAAAGAAAACCAAACTATTTCTGGTTTCATGTGGATATTTTTATTGAAAAGCCCATATCATTCAAAGTCAGGGGAGAGGCAATTAGAAGTAGCCATGGACCTGCCAGTGACCATGTGTGTGAGCTGTCCCTAAGCCCTGTGCCCAATCCTTGGAGAAGGAACCTGGTCAGAATTGGTCAAGCTGACAAGGAGTCAGGACCAGGGGGTCATGGCAAGTGAGCACAGCCCCACCACACCACCTGTCTCATCAGTGCTTCAAAGTTACAAGCAATGCATCTTCTTCCTGCAAGACAGGGCTTAAGCATTTAAGACACACCACTGAGCAGCTTCCCAATGAATCTAAACCTCTTCACTTCAGTCAGAATAAACTTAAATGATCCCTTTTATTATTAGCTGTTGGAGAGAAGCTGAAGCCATTAATGTTTAATAAAGCCAGTGCCCATGAGCAGCTCACGGCTGTTGCATGTGCCAGGCCCATCTGGCAATGGCACAAATCCCACCTTGCCAAGGGCATCAAGGCAGATTCTGGCAATTTATTGATGAAAGCGATTTAATGGGACGTTAATTTAAGTCATCAGGGCAGAAATGGGAAGGCAGCTTTCAGGACCCAAAGGGTTAATGCAGATTTACTGACATCCCAGTCTTGGTCCCATAGGATTCATGCATTGGAATTGGTGGGATTACAGCTTGGAGACACGGGACCTGCAGATTGAAGTTGTTTTATTTGGTGGGATCACCACAACCAGAGCTGCTGCAAATGGAGACCTTCTCTGCTCACTGCTTCAGCAGCTTCTTAACTTAATGTTTGTTTCAACCCCTTGCTCTCTGGCAATGTGGCTGCCCCTAAAATACAAGCAGAGCCAGGACAGCCTCACACAACACCCACTCCCTTCCCCTTGCCTGTTTGGGTTTGTGGGATGCAGTTTCATCCCCAGTGGATTCTGAAATGAAACAATGAAGGCCCTGATCCAAAGCCCTGTGAAATCAAAGGGAGGTTTAGGTTATAATTTTTTTTTTCTTGCCTTTGACTGCTCTGGATTACATGGATTCTCAGCAATTTCCATCAGGTGAGAGCTGATCAGCTCTGGGCAGCAGCCAGACAGTCCAGCTCAGCATCTATACATGCAGATGCACTTTAGCAATGCTGTCCAACAGATTGGGCTTCCAACAGAAGGTCCCATTCATCTCTTGGACGTGGTTCAAGCTGAGGTCCTCACTCTAAACTCCATTAAAATATGTGGAATTAAGGATGGACCAGGATAAAAACTAGGACATAACCCACACAGATTCCTCTCCTCCAGACACCTGCTACAGACCCCAGTGCTAAAGTCATGGGCAACTTTCTGTCTGAGCTGCAGTACATATTGGTGAAACCACAATGCTCTTCCACTTTTCTCCCTTTGAGACACCTGGGCCAAGTTTTGATGCTGCTGTTGCAATTTGGATCCAGCCACAAGACTTAACAATCAGGCAATGATCTTGAATATTGCTTGAGAGAGCTTCCTGCCCCACTGAGTGTCAGGAGCTGCAGGATTCAGCTCTCTTGCAAGGCCAGGAGGGACAGAAAACCATAGGTCTGTCTTTTCTTTTTCCTCTCTCTTTTTCTTTTCTGAGTCTTCCATTGGAAACTTTTCTTGCAAAGAACTCAGGAACAGTCCAAATAATGAAATGCTGAGATGAAGAATGGTCAGACTTCAGCTGGGCCAAACAAACAAGCACTGACTCCCAGGCCCTGAGCAGAAATCGTTCAACTGCTCCCTGCTGTGGTGCGTGGAAAGCTGAGGAGCTCATTCTCTTCCCAGGACAGATGCCATGGCTGCTCACATGGCAGTACCTACAACAAACACCACCCCGGGGGACTCTGTGCATCCCTGACCTCTGCAGGAGGGTGGTGTTTGAAGAGAAGAGAAAAGGTTGCACACAGGCACGCAGGCAGACGTTGACTGAGAGTGAGAGGAGAGTGTCTGTAAGATGCAAAAAGGGAAAATCTGCTCTGATGGACACATCAAAGCCTAGAAATGGCTGAGGGAGCATTCCCAGTGGCAGGACAAAAGGTGACTTTTGTGGCAGTGGAGTCGCTGAGTCTGTCCCGTGTTTCTCAGCCTCCACTTTGGCTGGCAAAGCTGTTGCAAAACCATCTCTGCCTCTAAGGCTCTGGCTTCACATCAGCCCAGCACATGTACAGGACGCCTTCCAATGTCTGCAAACACAAAGCCTGAAAGGAGCCAGTCTGCTCCCAAACCCTTTGGGCTATTTGGGGAGCAGAGGCCACAGGGTGACAGAGGGTAGAGGATAGATGGCGAAGGGGGCAGAAGCCTGTTTAGCCCAGGGGAGCCAAGCGAAACACAGGGGCATTGAAGGCACGTACCTCTTACAGTTGTGGAGTGATTTATTGAAAGCTTAAAGAAGAAATTGCTGGGCGCTCTTTGTTTCCATGGTACCATAAAAAATGGATGGGAAGTGACTGGGCTGTCTTGTAGTTTGAATGTTTCATTGGCATGTCGCGGAAACCTCCAGAGGATGCCTCGAGGGCATGAGAACCGGCTGATGGAATGTGCTAGTTTGTTAATTTAATAGGATACAGCGTTTTCCCTTAACACCGCACATGCAAATCAGGGTGGTGAATCAGGTCAGCACATCTCCCCTGTGCTGGGACTCCGCTCTCACATGGCATCTCCTGCAGGATGATGGGCTGCCCCAGCCCCCCCTTGCAGCACTCGGCAGGATCAGGCTGCGGGAGAGATTTTGGACTCCAAAGTGTCTAGTGGGAAATGAGAAACAGTATTTCTGTGGTGTGAAAGCCAGCCTGAGGAACGTGGTGGTATGCAAGGCAATACCAGCTCTGCTGGCTGGAAGAGAAGAGATCGATGTGCACATTGACAGGAGTATTAAAACATGCAGGTTTCCTGTGATTCAGTGGGGTCTTCATCAGTGATTCCTTCTAGATGGTTAAGGAAAAGACATACCAGATTTATCTGGGACTAGCAGATTTACTGTAGCATTTTCAAACCAAACTATGGAATGCCACAGTCAGGACATGACTTTCCTAAAGCTCACAAGTTGCTTCTTCAAATCCCACACAAAGGATACCAATTTCTAATAAACTGTATATACTATTTTAGAATCCTTTCAATAAAACTGGAGTATTTTGATCCCCATCAATATTTCCAGAAGAAGGCTGGTGAATCTTACACAAACTGTGTGTGTGTGTGCATCCCAAAACCCAGTGAACAGGTCTTGCCTCACCCATCACTAGAGGTGAGTCCAGTATTTCCACTGAGCTGAATGACTAAAGCCTCATTTTGGGAAGGGTTCAATCCTGTCACAGACTTCAGGAGTTAGACATAATCCAAAATTAATTGAATTCTGCTCATTTAAACCAGTCAAAGACATTTGAACTCGATGACTTACCCCATCCCTTCTCCTCTCTGAAGCCAGGAGAGGATCCCAGCTGCAGCTCTGCTCTAAGATACCAAGGAAATCTGGAATTGCAGGCCTCAAGCAAGTATCACGTCATATTTCCTGAAGCTTATGCAGCTCTCCTGCAAAGCTGCTGTGTGACTCTAGGTATGGGCTTCGTGTCATCAACCTTCCTGTGTGGTGGTGGGGACCTCAGTGCTGGCACTGATGTGCTTTGGCTGCATTTTGGGGAAGTCATCTAACAGATCCCAGCTTGGCACATCTCTCACCTTGCTGTGGTCTCCACCCCGTGAATGCCTCCCATGTGTGGGTGGCTGGGCTGGCCCCACTCCAGCCACTCTGGTTTCATTCTCTGTTGCCTGCTGGCTTTGTGCTCATCTTCCTCTCTGTATTTTGTGCATTCCCAGAGCACATGGCTGGTTTTCAGGCTCTTTCCCCCGCACTGGAGCTCTTCTGCTACAACAGCCAGAGGAAAAAAATGGTGGGATGTTCCCATCAAGCTGCAGAGGTGAGATCTCATGGTGCTTTGATTTTTTTGAATTGGGGAGGGAAATTACTAATTTCTATTGAGAACTTGCTGCTATGTGGGAAACACTCTCTTTGAACTCTAGAATTTTTTTTCCTCAACCACGCAGACCTTGAGAATCCTGGAAAAGTTCTGTGCCACGAAAGGAACTCCACCAACCTTCCCCGTGTCACCCCAGCTGCTCCCAGTATGAGCCAGAAGGATAAATACGCAGTGAGGACCCTTTCTGGAGAGAGAGAAAAAAAAAAAAGAAAAAGAACAACTGTCATAAAAATCTGACTGAAGCTCATTCCCAAAAAATTCAGTGCCAGCTGCACAGCAGGAAAGCAGATCCAAAGGGACAGTTGCAGCAGTCATGTTTGATCTCTTACATGGAGGAGGCCAGAGGCTGCATCAGTGCCAAGTCCTGCTCGATACCAATAGCTGGAGGCTGACTGGGACTCTGCTCCTGGCAGGACAACTGATCCTAATTTAATGACTAGGTGGTGCAGAATGTGCCACGCCTCTTTCTAATCAGTGATTAAGTCCTTTCTGTGCTGCATTTACTTCATCTGACTCCCATCGTGTGCTTCCCTGTGGCTACATCTATATTATGGTGGGTAGCTGAGGGCTTGAGTTGGCAGAGCTGAGTGTCTCTGTCATTTCTGGGGCATTTCCAAGCCAGCTAAAACCAGGACGTGTAAGAGCCCAGGCTGACTGCAAGTGCACATCCAGGCTGCACAACACCCACTCAGATTTGAACCAAGTGCCTGAACCTTTTGGAATTGCTCCAGCAGTTGTTCTGCTCACGGGTGGCATTTTAGATAGACACACTGTATGATAATCTGCTTAGGGACATAGTTTTAGATGGGTAGGGACTGCCTACCCTGGAATAGAGAGTGGATATAGCTGAAAAGATTTCAAATCATCCAGATAGCTTCTTTTCCATGACACCAAGATGTGCTCTATAGATTGTAAAACCTGCCTAAACCCAAGGAGAAATTAGCCCAACACTTTGTTTCATCTACTGTTCCCTTGAATGGAGAATTTTTTGTGTTTGCACAACGTTCTCATGGACCAAGTGGAGAGGAAAGCGCAAATCTACCAAAGGAGATGTTACGAGAGGCTTTTTCAGCAGCATAACTGCAACAAGATTGTTCTGTAGCTCTGTAGCACACTATCTGTGGGATACTTCAGTACAGCCGTGGAGACAGATGGTCAGTGCAAAGTGAAAAATCAAGTTGAATCAAACAAACTATCCAGCAACCACTCATCAGGATTCTATGCAGAGCACAGCTAATCTGCACCTGCAAGTCCATATGTACTCATCCCATCAAGCATTCTTATCCATGGCCCTAGAGTGCCAACAAATCCACTTTGACTTTTTTTCCCATCACTACTTTTACTCCAGGCGTTTTGAGAGGATGTACAGCATCCTGTAGCTACCAATTCCCAACATGTGCCCAGTTTAGCAACCTCTCCAATATGTGACACTGACCTTGCTGTGTGATGGATACCAGACAAAGGGAATTAACCATTCCTCTGTTCTTATTTAGTTAGGAAGCAGTAACCTTTCAGTGCTCCCTGATGTACCAGATATGTCAGAGCATCCCACTCTGACTTCAAAGGAATGTCACAGGAATAGGAAGCACAGAACCAGCAGCAAAGCAATTAGCAATATGATCTAGTAGAGCAGTTCCCCTGCTCCACTTCCTAATGCCACTTAATGTGCTTCCATTAATGTTAAAACATGTGTTAAAGGAGATTGGACACTGAGAAATGGAATCCCTTTTAGAAAGAACTGGGCACCACTTTTCTGTGAATTCACAGTGAAAAGCCTGAAAATCCACAGCTGTGGATTCACAACAAAGTGAGGCAGAAGAAAAGGAATCAGCACAGGGAGTGGATTTAAAACCTGCGCTGGGGAACACTTTCCTCCTTCGTGGATATTTCCCATGCAAGTCAGTTTATCTGAGTTTAAATACAAGAGAATGAGACTCTGCCTGAAATCCTCCTCTCACTAAACAGTGGGACATAGGCAATTAGCAGTAGAAATGTAAGTAGTCCCCAAAGCACCAGGAAAAGTAAAGTCTGGTTTCCCTTAACTGTATCCTACTACAGTAATTGTAGTTCCTCCATGGAATGAGTTAATCTCTGCACCCTTTATTCATTGGTGTTGATGATGTATAGGAAATGGCCAGCTGACCACCAACAAACATTTCTGCTTGCTTTTCACTTGTTTGCTAATTATTCATTGCTCTCTAGTAGCCTGCAATCTGTGTAACCAACACCTGAATCTGGAACACTCTGCTGATAGGGAAAATACAGAGATTTATGCTGCAGAGTCCTGTCTCTAAATGCTTCTAATATCCCAACCCTGCCCCGGCAAAGCTGGGCTCCTGCTTTACACCGAGTGCATGTTCCCCTTTCACTACGTGTAGGAGCATTTCAGGACAACTTTCTCTAGGAGGAGATATCACCTGACACCTCTACAGGTTAAAGAGGGACAAGGAAGAAGACAGTTCAGGTTCTGTCTTGCATCTCTCCCATTGATTTGGCATTGCAGAAAGCCAAGTACATGACAAGAGCATCAAGAGTTCAGGAATGCCCAGGGACTGGTGGTCCTGCCTGGTCCTTGAAATCTGGCCCTTACTCATGATTTTGGGATTGGTTTTGATATTGGTGCACATGCCTCTGGGGAAACTACTCCCGCCTAATATTTGAGGAAGAAGGAATGATGTGTGGTGGGTTTGTTATGAACAGCAGGTTCACCCTTGTGTGTCTGCACCTGCCCCAAAGGAAGGTGTTCTCCTGCTGCTTTGTGAGCAGTGAGACCTACTGACTGCAGCCACGTCCAGCAGCTTTAGTCCATGAAGATCTGAACTCACATCTGCATTAGCAGCCTGTAAAACCTGGAATTATGCTTGCACTGTCCACTGCTCTTTGTTATTTACTGCCCTGGTGTTTAAAGGCTCCACAGGCTTAAAACAGACATAGAAAAGACATAATCAGCCAAACTGCTACAGAGGATGACGGTAATCAGCCCAATAAACCACATCCATGTCACCCACGGGCAGAGGGTTGGATGCTGATCCCCTCTAAAGGAGCCCTCAGATTTCTGTGCAAAAAAAAAATTCCTAAAGCCTGTGTTTGGGGAAACAAGAAGAAAAGGATTATTGCCCTCTCTCCTTTGAGTTTTTAGGCTGGGAGTGCTCCGGGGCAGGACCTGCTTGGTTGGTTGTACAGCAGCTCAAAGGGCGCTGGAGCTTTGCTGTTCCTTGTAGAGGTAGCACCGTGACTGCTGGGTTAGCATGGACTGGTTTATGTTTTTCTTTTGTCCTTTCCATGCCCTGATTTCAACATCGAACAGGGATCAACCCTGTAGCAAGCACAGGGATGTTTTCTTACTATTGCCCTGGGTGATGAGGAGATCCTGCAGCCTGCACAGCAGGTCGTGGCAGCTCACCCTGTCCTTGGAGGGTGCAGAGGGTGCCCAGCATTATGCCAGGATCAGGGTTAGCCCCAGTGTGGAGCCAGCTTGACCCAATTCATCTCCTTGCTCCAGTGAGGAAGATGTTGCTGGCACTGAGAGGGGGCAGAGTCAGTGGGGAAAACCAGGAGATGGATGGAAAACATGCACACCAGCATGCCTGTAAATGAGGGCAGCCAGGGACGGTGCATGCTTGTAAGCAGGAAAAAGGAATAAAATAAGGAGCAATGGAAGAGACAGAAGATATCTTCAAGGAACAAATCCTGTAAATGAGAAAGGTGTGTTTTCCCCAAAGCCATTTCTTTTTTTTTGCCAGCATGTGGGAGGCACAAGCTCTCTCCTTCCCGTGCAGGTGTTTAGTGTGTCTTACAGCTCACACAACAGTTTTACGCTTGTGGCTCTTCGAGCTTCCCTCCGTTCTCTCCCTAAAGTGCCCTCCATGCTCAGCTTTTCATTCTTTATGTCTCCAACTCTAATTAGCTTTTCTCTCCTGCTGTTTCTGATGAATTGCTCTGGTTTTTCTTCATATCTTTGGGGCCCTGCTGCTTCTTGGGGAGCTAGGCTAGAGAGCTATATTTCTCATCCCTCTCAGTCATTATGAAAGAGAATCTTCTCAGATGAGGACATTCATTAAACTGATTTGGAATGCCTGGTCTATCTTCACTGTGTGTATAGTTTCACTAGTGTGGGGAAAATAATTAGAATGCACAGGAAGTGTAGGCTGGAATGATCAGAAAGGCTAACCCTAACCTGAGGAAATTTGGGGGCAGGGTTAATTGGTGTCTTCACTTTAATTTTAAAACATATTTGAGTGTTTTCTTCTCTTTACTCCAGCGTCTTTGCATACCAGGGTGTGTGGAAGACACGGGTGATGAGACCCTGCACTCAGAACTGTGTCCCCTCCAGTCCTGAGGCGACCATAGGACCTTGATATTTAATAAATCCTTAATGCACATATGGTGGAGGAAGAAAGAATACTTATTTACCCTATGAACTTGGTTCTTTTTAAGGTTCCCAGACCCCAACTTCTCTCCACAGCAGAACAAACTCAAAACTTATTTTCAACGTAAAAGCTGAGGTGAGCCCATTTCCAAAAGACATGGATTTAAGGGAGCAAAATATAGAAAATATGAAACACATAGAGATGAGAGTGCCAGGAGTGGCTTTTTATTCTGCTGATGAAGTAGTCAAACAATCCCTGAGATGCACACTGCAGTGGATGAGCATGAGAATTGGGTGGTTTCAGTGGGGATGTCAGCACAGATCTGGGAGCCATTAAACCTCACCTTTGCCACAGCATCTCTAAGACTGGATCAGCCATCTCCTCTCTATATTGTTTATACCAGTCTGGTAACCCTTTCCCTTTTTTTCTACTTTGTGTATTGGTTTTGAAATGCCTTGAGGCAGGGATAGTTTTTTTGGGGACATGGCATCTGATGCTCGGGAGCCCCACGTAAGAGCTGAATGGTGCTGGTGACACTACCACACTATGGGAAAATCTGGTTTGACCAGATGCCACTAAGGGCTTTTCTTGACCTTGGAAATGAAATGACCACAGCTTGCACGAGCCAAAGGGAGGCTCACAGGGCCCAGGAGAAGACAAGCACAATTAGTCTGGCCTGACTCCATGCTAATGTGTCTAATTGGCTCTGCACTGGGGTCTGCGGGTGAGCAGCTCTGCGGGCATGTGTCTAGCAGGATAATCAGGTTCACTTCAAGGCTTTGCACAGAATGGCCTGCCTTAGGCTGAGTTACACTGAGATCCCAAGCCAGGGCAATCTCAGATACCGCTTAGAGTCACAGCTGACCAAAGACCAACCATAAAAAAGGACTGTACTGGCCAGGACCTCACCAGCTCCTACAGCCTCCCTCTCTGGTGTCTGAAAGGGGTCTTCCACCAGGCAAGCACTGCTGGTTTCCTCCCTGTGCAGATACCAGATGGGCCTGGAGAGCATGATCTCACAGCAGAGAATTGGAACCTTCAGGTGCCACAGAAGGGTGGTGTGAGACAAGTCAGAAAGAGAAAGTTCCATGCTGTGTGTGACCCGGTGGACTTTGTGTGAGCCCTGTGGCCCTTGCTGAGGACATCACAGTGGTGTAATGTCCCCAAGTGCATGTGCTCCACATGTGTCCCAAATACCAGCAATGGATTTTGAGAATGAGATTCAGCTGCCTCTAGGGAGATACATGTGACACTTGGTCAGTGGTGTCCAGGGTTCAGCTCATCCTAAAGGAAGTAACTCCAGTGAGGCAAATGGATAGCACACTATAAGTGGTTCTCACCTTGCATTGCCTATCAAGGCAGCAGGAACTGCTGGCTCAAGTGGAGACATCCAAGCTACAAGTATCTAAAATTAAGCTGCCTGTCATGACAGGCCACCTACTGGGGTCAGGAATGGCAAGGCTGGGGGTGCAGAGCATCCGTTTTGGGATACCTCAGTATCAGGAACCCATCAGCAGGTAGGAAAGAGGAGTTTTGTTTGAAAACAGTGCAATGTGCACAAATAGTCTGTTCCACCTTCCTGCACTGAGAGAGAAAATGTGAGCGTGTGTGTGTCCACACCAGTGTGGGTATGAGATAGGCAGAGTTACCCAGGGAGGGGGACTGTGGGAAGCAGAAAGAGATGATTTAGCACCGCTCACAAGGTATGTCCTGTACTTCCTCCTCTCCAAGGTCTTGGCACTAGCACATTTCTCTGCAGAGAAGCCAGAGGTGAGCTCCTCCAAAGTGATACTCTATCAAACAGGAAAGCCATTTACTTTCTGCTGGCTCTGCAGGTTTTCAGTGCCTGCAACTGCAGACCTAAAAGTTTATCTTACCAGAGGAATTTATATGGGGCTGTGAGATGGACTGGTGTTATATGGCTCTAAGTAGTTACATGAAGCCCCTGTGGGCTAATAAAACAGTATTAATTGTATTGCTAAGGTTGCATTTTAAACATTAAATTATGGATGGCTTGATAGTATCGTGAAAGCTAGCATCTTGACATGACCTAACCATTATCTATGGAAATGGCTAAAATGCCTTTTTGCAATGTACTCTGGCTGATTTAACTCTTTGAGGTGACACTTAGCACTAAATTATTTCCTCAGGCAGAGGGAGAGCAGGGAGAGCAGAGAGAGCTTCTCCTTCCCCTTCTTCAGCATCCCTACTCTATTCCTGAGCTGTTTCCGAACAGCTCTTAACCTACCCAGCTTACTTTAGCCTGGAAATAGTGAGTGGGGGGGTAGGACAAGCCTGGATCACACACTATTCCCCACTTTGTTCAGTGCATCTCTGATGGTGCATAAGGGAGAACCCTGGCAGATACAGGGAATAGGGGCAGCAGGAGATGTGGGATTGCAGGGAAAAACTCAGGAACCCCCGACAGAGTGGGAGTGGGCCCTGGAGAGGTCCCTGCCCAACTCTGCCCCCAGCACAAGGAAGAAAAGAGAGAGGGAATGCACCAGCCCCTGTTAATCTAATTAAAGGGGTCAGCCCTAAAGGCCAATTATAACACAGACAGTATCAACAGCAACTCTTCCCTCACTGGCTGGTTTAAGGGGGCCCGGCTGCAGCAGAGCCTTTTGGGGCTGGGAACAGCATCTGCTGAAAGGAAAAAGAACAGGCAAATAGGAATTTAGTGGGTTTGCTATTACTTTATAATTTATTTTAAGAGATTGATGGGTTTGCCACTGGCAGTGACTAGCTTAGGAGCAGACAGACATCCCCACCATGTCAGGTGAGTGGTACCCACAGTGCCCTGTGTTACCCATCCCAGTGCTTTTCCCTGTGTCTCCCACAGCAGGTGAGACACGCTGTCCCTACGGGCTCTGTGGTGGGAGCCTGGCTGGTGGCCCACTCCCATGGCAGCACTGAGGGTCCCCAGCTGGCATCCCCGGCTGTGTGAGATACATCTGGGCAGTGGGGAGGCTGCGTGGGACCCCGCCGTGCCCGGCATCCCACGGCTGACGTGTCAGACTTGGCAGCTCAGTGTTTGCAAAGCTGCAGCTCTGACGTGTCCCTGCTGACCCCGGCAGAGCAGCCGGCACGCTGCTCCCACTCCCGGCTCCTGAGCTCCTCGGAGCCCCAGCTGGAGACCAGACCCCAAGGGGGCTTTAGGAGAAGCCCTTGTTTCACCCCGGGGCTGATGCACACAAGCTGAGGGAGACATTAAATATGCAGGAGAAGAGAATTAACACCTTCTGACACCATCCCTCTGGTCTCTGTGCAACATTGCCCTGGGTGCAGTGGGGTTCCTGCTTGGATGAAGACCCCTTTGCCCACTTTGATTCATCCCACAAGCCCTGCAACCTCCTGCCCCATTTCATTTCCACTCAGGAAAACATCTATGCACTGACAGACAGGGAAATGAAATTTAAATCTCTGCTGCCCACGGATCACGTAGCACACCTGCGCACAACTGCAGCATGAAAACCCCAGTGGGTGCCTCTAGGAATCACAGAAAATAGGTAAGGGGCTAAAGCTCACGCTCTAGTGACCTTGAATTTTTATACTAATAAAGCTACTTGATGGGGGTTTTACCATAAGGAAAAAATCCTTTCATAGGTTGCTGTCCCCTGACAACACTTTGACATCAGAGACCCATCATGCCTCTTGTATTATGGAGTGCTCATTTGTCTTAGAAGCCAGTAGCAGCTGCTCATGTTACAAGTGGGAATTTCTTCCCTTTGTTTTCCTCAATGTTGCTCTCCTGAACTTTGGTTCAAGGGTTGATTTAAATGGATCTGCATTACAGACTGATGTGAGTGAGTGAAACAACTAAACGTGGCATGTTTAACATCTTTGGTGGATCAAGCTCGCCACTCATTTCTGGCTACTTCAATGAGCCTTGCTTTGTAGAGCTCATAATCTGAGAGCTGGGTTTATGTGGTACCAAGCGTACCCAAGGGAGTTACACTGGTGAAGAATATATATGTAAGAATCTCATCACATTCCCCACAGCCCCCAAACACCCCTGTTACAAAGCAGCTGCCCTGGGAAGCCAAAAAGTTACACAAATCAGTCCCAAAAACAAAAGCCCTGAACACGAACCTGACTGCCCAACAAAACCAATAATAACTGGAATATGAAGACAAAATAAGGAAATGCTGCCACAAAAGCCCAGAGGATGATTCACAGGAAGTGTTTGGTAACAATGTTTAAATTTGATTCATAAGTTTGAGAGCTGAGATTTCCTAGGAGCCATCTCTTCTTGGAACCCAGAGGAGCCATCCAGATACTTGTGGGACAGGAGAAGATAAATACATGTACCAAACTTTTTCCCCATCCCTGGAAATGCTCAAGACCAGGTTGGATGGGGCTTGGAGCAATGGAAGGTGTCCCTGCCCATGGCACGGGGATTGGAAGAAGATGATCTTTAAGGTCCCTTCCAACCCAAACCCTTCTGTGAAAGTTCAGGTGTGTCCTTAAGGCAGCTCAGCTCTCTTGCATGTATTACAAAACAGTTTGTTAAGCTCAGAGCTGTTCTCTTTCCTCAAGAAAAACCACCGATCCTTTATTCAACATAAAATCATCTGCTGAGTGTCTGAGACTTGGAGCCCTGTAGTGAACAGATCAAGAACTGTAGCTGTCAGGGGTCTGGATGGGGGTCTGGTTTGACTCAGGGAAGAAACCCCATCCAGGATGATGCTCCTGAGGGGACTGAGCTGGTGACAGCAGTGCTGCACTAGCAGGTCCATCATGTGGTCTATGCAGAGGCTGCCTGGCTAGGCTGGAACAAGCCAGCCAGCCCTTCTGCCAGGCAAGCAGTGCCTGGCTGAAGCCTGGTCCATGCCCAGGCTCTGCTGGTCCTGGCAGTCTGAATACACAGAAACCAGCCAGCTGGCTCCGGGAGCACCACCGTGGGCTTAAGAACAGCTCCTAAAGACACAGAAATGCAACCCAAAGGGACTCTTTGACCTGTGTGTTGTTTGGGAGCAAGGGTCAGTTCCTCCAGAGGTAGTGGGAGCTTCTTGCCCTGTTCCCACTGCTGCATCCCGAAGAGATGAAAGGCAGATCTCTGGCAAAAATTATGGCAGAGCATGGCCTGAGATTTTCCAGGAAGTTTTGGAGTCTGTTCCTTGCTGAGAGGGGGTTGCTGCAATCCTACGTGAACCGTAACACCAAGGCAGCCTGCACAAAGCGCTGAGAAGTGAAACCAGCTCTCCCCACCCAGCTCTCTTCCCCTGTTCCCAGGCTGACGGAGGCGGCTTGGCTCATCTTTACAGCTGCAGCCTCCTTGTGTTCCCAAGGTCTGCTCGGCCTCCTGGCTTCCTCTTTGTTCTTCAGACCACCAGGACAGAGACACATGCAGTCTCAGCCCTGCCCTGGCTCTGCAGTGGTGGTCTCCATCTCCCTTCAACACAGACTTATGAATTTACAAGCAATCAGGAATTCCTGCTGCTTGCTTTTACTGCACAGGCCCCCTGTGATGTGCTTAGGAACCTCAGCAGATGCCCATCATGGATATGCCCTTTCCAGCTGGCACTTAATGGGTGCCTCTTCTGGTTGCGGGTGGTCTATTAATCTGCTCATTCCCAATGGATTCTCAGAGAGATGATTTGGTTCTTGGCCCTTTAGCAGCAGTTAGTTCATGCCTTTTTATGACCATTTCCCTCAATACCTACTCTTCAGCTCGTACCTTGCAACATCTTTAGGAAGGTTTGTATTGAGGAGCACCCATGGACTGTGCATGTTGTGCCTGTGTGTCTCAGTCCACCACTGCAGGTACACACTAGTGACAAAAAGAGGACATCACCCCTGTCGATGAGTGACCATAGAAAGATTTAGGAGGTGGGTTTGGAGCAGCATCTGAGAGTTCAGATGCTTCTCTGAAGCTTAGCCAAACCCCTTTGGCCTGGAAACAGAGCTGGGAAATATAACGAGATTAGGCTGTCAAGTGAGATTTATGGCTCATCCTTCTTCCAGCTGGGTCAAAAATACCACAAGTGCAGCCTCTTTGAGAGTGCACTGGTGCTTCTGCTCTCATACAAAGCCAGAGAGGGATGGACAGGTGGGGTTTCCTTTCAAGTCAGTGGTTGATTATTACTCTGGAGGAAGCTCAGCTTGTGCTCCAGGCCCATCTGTAGCTGGGGATATCTGCATCTTGATCACACACTCTGGGGATGGGATGAACCCTGACCCTGATAATGAAGGTGACACTTTGGGGGGGGGGGAAGCAGATCCTGGGGACACTGCCCTAGTCCTGCTGCTTGCCCTCATTCACAAGCTTCTTACAGACATCAGATTTTAATTCCACCCTCCAAGGGGTTTTCTTGCTGCTTTGTTTGAGCTTCCAGCTCAAATAAAGTGTTGATACAACATGCAGGCATTCTGCTGCTCTTGCTGGCAACTTCACCCTCTTTTTGTTCCTGCTTAAAAATATGGATTAGCAAAGGCCCGACGTTTTAAAAGTGTTTAAGCCAACCCCCATCTCCTTCAGACTGACCTGAGCTAGGGTTGCATTGCGTGAGCAGCACAGCTACCAGAGAGATGAAGGCAGTCAGTGACAGGAGACTGGGTAAAGTCATCTAAGCAAGTCCAGCTGGTGCTAGAAAAGGGCACATATCCATGCCCAAAGACTTCTCAGGACACACTATGGGGCATCTTTCAGGACATTTGCATCAAACCACAATTTCTGTCACTCTGAATCAAATCAGACTCTGGGAATTGTGAAGAAGTGGAGAACAAAGGAGAAAATGTCATTATGCCGCTTGCAAATGTCTCTGGTGCATCCACATTGACTCACTGGATGATTCAAGTTCTAAGGGAACTTAGGATGTTTCTATCAGGGGTATGTGCCATTTTGGTCCCACAACACCCAAGGGACCAAATAGGATATTTGGGAAAAATGCATGCAAAGTAACAAGGTTGGCTGAAGGTCTGAAAGGAGACACACTTCAGTTTGGGAAAGAAATGGCCAAGCTGAGATACAAGACAAGGCTAGAGAATTCCTCAGGGATGACTGGCAGCTCACTGTCTTATATAACAGAAGAATTAGGAGCAATGGGCAAAGTTAGAAGCTGGCAGGTTCAACAGCTACATCCTCCCACTGTCCCTCTGTGGGGTGTGGGTGCAGCTGCACCCCCCAAGGTGAGATGTGACCTGCTGTGAAGCTCACGGGGTGGCACCAAGCTGACCTTCAAGTTCAGCTGGAGTGAATGGCATGGGCTCACCATGGCTTTCACACATGGCTTTTTAACCCCTCTGCTGAAATGTTGTGGATACTGTTAGATGATTGTAACAGTGAAATTACTATTTATTTACAAAACAAGTTAATAACCACTGAAATCAGCAAATGCTGACAGCTGCTGTGTATCAAAAGTATCAGTCCATGAGTATACTGAGGAAATTCAATCACATCCTTTCCCAGTGGTCCCAGAACCTCAGTCCTCATTGCTCTCCATTATTTTTTTATTATTTTTTTTTTAATTCCTAGTGCCTTGAGAAATACTGACACTGAAAACTACTTTTCTGCCACTGTCCGTCTTGTAGGGTGAATTTGCTGATGTCCAGTGGGGTGTAGACTCCAAAAGCAGCTTCTCCTGGTAGGTGGTGCTGGATTCTCTACTGTCTAGGCAGAGATGAACTCATTATTGTCACCTTTATTCAGGTACTTATTCTTAGGATTGATGGGGTTTGCATGGGCTCAGACTTGGTTCAGAGACAGTCAGACACAGAGAGTGTGTTCAAGTTGCATTTTGGGAAGAAGGCAGTGGAGAAACCCTTCATGTTGTACAAATTCTCCTTTTGGGCTTTGCAAGCGTTTTCTCTTCCCCCATTAATTGTGTGGCACAAGCTGCTCATCACCTGCTCTCCTTGTCAGGGCTGGCACTGCCGTGACTTATAGTGCAATGGTTTATCACCACAACAGCGCCTGAATTACTGATCATTCACTTTTATAGCATACTCTGGGAAGGGAAAGCTCTTCTCCTTAAAAACAATCATTTCTCTTAATAACTGTACCATGCAGGAGCTTGAGGGAGTGGAGCCCACACATGTGGAACAAACTCATGCCAGTGTCATACCAGTTTTGGTGTCTGGGACACAAATCATGGAATCACAGAGTCACAGAATGGTTTGGGGCCTTAAAGATCATCTCATTCCAACTCCCTGTCATGGACAGGGACACCTTCCACTAGACCAGATTGTTCAAACCCCCATCCAACCTGCCCTTGAGCACCTTCCACGGGTGGAGCATCCACAACCTCTTCAGAGTTTCTATCAATTTGGTTTTTTACAAAATTATGTAAATTCTGCATCACAGTGGGTTTGCACAGTCTCTCTTTCAGCCTTCAGCAGGGAGACGTGAGGTAAAAATTACATTTTCTTAACCAATCTGGATTCTGTGCATGTTTTGTCCAACACCTTTTGTTTTGCTTTTCTAGTTTTTTTCTTTTTTATTTCTCTTTCCATTTTTATTTTTTTATTATTACTTTCTAAAGCCAAGCAGTCAAACTGCTATGAAATTACACTTTTTCCCTGTAAGAAGCATCCCACAAACTCTAACCAGCCCAATTCTGTTTTCAAAGAAACATTTTTAATTTTTCAACTCAGCGCAGGTTTCCATTTCCACAATATATTTTCTTTCCTGATTTCTCAATGGGATTTTTTCCAAACAGGGCTTAAAATCAAAAGCTCTTCTTGTGCCTCCAAACAACATTTTTGAAATTCTTGATTCATGGAAAATCACCCAACTTTTGGCTTCCACGGCACAATGAAAGGAAGCATTTGAAGTTTTGAATTTGCTGTGGGCCAGCAAAGCTGGGTGTGTGAGCAGCTGCAGCCATCGAGAGCCTCTTCAGCAGCTGTGAGCAAGAGCTCTGTGTCAGCTCTGTCCACATCTGCCATCACACAGGAGTAGTTTTTGCCATTTAAAGGAAGTCTTAATATTCTTTTTTGCCCTGCATATTGACCTCATCTGGGTGCAGCACCTCCCGTGGCCAGACCACGCCTTTTGCAGGTGGGCAGGAGCTGTCTGACCTCACCTGAGCCTCTTGCCCTGGGTGCAAGGGGATGCTGGTGACCCCACAAATGTCCCTCAGGCCAAAGGATCTGTTCATGGGGCAGATGGTCTCCATGCACCTGGGGCTCTCCATGTGCCATGTAGGGCTGCAGCCCAGCAGGAGGGAGATGGGGAGCACAGCTGTGCAGGGGCAGCACTGCTGTATCTGCGCAGCTGGAAGCAGCCACGGCCCTTTGCTGTTTCTTTCCCTCCTTCTTTCAATTAATTTGCTTCCTTTTTCTCCCTTTCTCTCTTACTTTGCTTCTTTCAATTTCTCTTTTGAATTTATTCTCTTTATTAATTTATTCAATTCATATTTATGTTAATTATTATTTTAGTTAAATAATTCATTTAATTAAATACATTTAATTATATTAATTTTAGTTCATTATATTTCATTTAGCTCTTACTAATTTATCTCTTTTTCTCACTCAATTTCTTTCTCTTTTTCTCTTACTGTCTCTAATCTTTCTTCCTCTTTTTATCTTTCATTCTCTTTTTCTTTCTTCCTCTTTCTCTTTTCCTTTGTTTCTCTTTCCTTTTCTTTTTCTTTCCTTGTTATCTTTCACTCTATGTTCTCTTTTTCATTCTTTTTAAACTTTACCTCCTCTTTTTCTTTCTATCTTTCTCTCCTTTTCCTCTTTTTTATTTTCTTTGTGTGTGTATGAGAATGTGCCACTGTCTCCTCTTTTCCCTCTCTTTCTCACTTTTTTAAAAAATTTCTCTTCCTTTCTCCTTCTTTCTCTCTGCCCCAGCCCCCTTTGGCTGTATTCCCAAACACTCTCCCGGGGATGCCGCTGCCTTTGCAGCCATCCCCGAGGCATCGCGGAGCTGTGGACAGACCCCTGGGCCAGCAGTGCCTCAGAGCTCATTTGCGAGCAGCAGGGTGCTTTAATCGAGGATTTCCCACCGCCAGCACGACTTCCATCCTTGCGGGAACACAAGGAGAGCACTGACATGAGAAGGAGGAAATTACCCTGGGGGCTGAACCACTTCTCTGTTTGTCACCTTCCTGGAAGGCTGACCTTGTCCCAGTGCAAATCCCCTTTTTCTACCACTCTGGACGTGGAGGGGATTGCCTCAGGACCTTCCCTTAGCAGGTCCACTCCACGATCAGCTCTCGCTCTGGCTGGACATGCTTTGGACTGGTGAGGTGCATCTGCATCCTCCTGTGATGGCTCGGAAGGTGGCTGGCAGACTAATTTAATATAGCTTGGTCTCAGTTCTTTTAATTAGCCAGAATCCTACTAATTTAAACCACTCTTGTTCGGAGAGACTTCTGCTGAGCAGCTGTTCTCACTCAGAGCTTTCTCTGTGTTAGGAAGAGGAGCCTGGGACCTTTGCTTCTCCCCTTCAGGCTGTTTTTCTTATTTTGCTGCATCAGCAAAAGGTTGCAGAATAGAAATGGTTCCTCTGAGATAGAGGAACGTGACTTACAACCCATTATTTTTGTCTGGAACCTGTTTACAAGGTTCAGACAATAAAGAAAACCAAACCCATGGTGTTTCCTTTTGCATACGATACCACTCCAGTTTTCCTTCAAACAAGGCAGGAATTAGAAACTTCAAGGACTAAGATGACAAGCTCATCTGAAAGGCAGGGCTTATCCAAAATAAGAAAGGTCCTGGCAGCCAGGCAAACTTCCAGGGAAAGCAATTGGAAAGAGGTCTCCAGGAATTGCTATTTTATTCCTGTTGCATGCCAGACCGCTGGCTGCAAACCAGGCCTGTCCTAGGGGCTGTACAGTCCTGATAAAAAAAAAGGGAGTTCCCTGGTGCACAGCACAAATTAAGATCCCAGCCCACAGGTTCACAGGGGACACACCACCTTCGTCAGCTCCCTCTCCCAAGAGAGTTTGAGCTCAGATGTCCTCTGGATGTGGCACTGAATCCTCTGTCACTGAGCTGCAGGGGAAAAGAAAAAAAGGATTTGCAAACAACTGCAGCTTTCTACATCACCATCAGCTGGTGCTCCAAGCAGTGTTGGGAAGAGCAGGGCTTGGGACCTCAGGGGTACTCCTTGGCTTTTGGCAGCACCCGTCACCCTCCCAGGGCTCTTGGAAAGCGTGGGGTGTTGTCCAGCTTCAGATTTTAATAGGAAAAAAAAAGAAAAGAAAGGAAAGGCTGTGCAACAGCTGTGAGGGATTATCAGTGTGTATCATGCTGCCCTGTTCTGCAAGAATAAAGTATGCTTTAAAGTTCAGGATAGGCATTATTGACTGTGTTTAATTGCTCATGTCCCATCCTAGGCAAGGGCTGCAGCATGCCAGGAGTAATACAAACACTCACAGAGGACAATCCCTGCTAAGAAATCAAAGTGCAAGGCAAGAGGCGGCAAGCGGGAGCCAGCCTGTTTTTCTTCTTTAATAATTCCTCCAAAACATTAGTCTTCCAAAAACAAATACTGTGGATGGTCCAGGGAATTGAAATCCATCACAGTGAGGAAAGCAGACAGCCTTGCTCTTGCTGCAAGTCAGGAGGGAGGTGGGAAGAAAAGGGAGAGCCGAGGGGAAAAATTGTCACCATCGTGTGGCTCATTATCATGCCCGTTCTGGTTGTTGTCTGAGTTTATAATCCAGGCTCCGTGGTGCCATAAGAGCTCATTAATTTGTAGTCTGCATTGGTGAGTCAAACACAATTAAGAACAATCAGAGAAATGTCATCGTAAAATACACTTCATGGATTTCTTTTAGAAGTTATAGTATCGCTGTAATTATTTGTGGTATGAATTCGCAGTGCTTCTCTAAACAGGCTGTAGTCACTCTAGCAGGAAGAGGAGCCCTTTGTAGTAGGAATGCTGGCTCCAAGCACTCGGCTGCTGCTGCTGCTGCCGCCGGGGTTTTATGATTAGCAGGAGGTTTAGCAAAGTGCAGATAAGGACCAGGCTGGATTTTGCACACAAGAAAAATAACTGACCTGTGCGACTCGGTGCCAGCTGTCGCGGGGGTTACAGAGTACAGCTGGACCTACATAGAGATAGAATTTATGGGTGATAAGAGTGCAGCAGTGGCTCGTGTACATACTGGCCTGGTCACAGAGCTGGCGTGTGGCATCTTTAAACTGGTCTTTGTTGGTTGTTAACTCGATGGATGAGACACTTTTATGTATTATACCTTTCCCTAAGCAGCCCCTACCTGTCACAGGAGCGATGGGGTGTTTATCTACGAAAAATGAGCATCCAGACCCAGGTCTGAGGGTGGAGGGGGAGCCAAGCAGCTGGTGCTTTGCTGTGTGGCTGACAGCAAACACACCAGGAGGGGTGGTGGGAATGGGGACAGACCTCCACTCTCTCACCCTCCCCATGAGCCCACTGCTGTGTACACTAGGAAGCAGCCCAGGTCACAAAGCTGGGGGACAGAGAGGTGGAAAACAGCACTCAAAAAATTTACACTGACCCTTTTTTTCAAGGGGTGATTACTTCTTTGACTAAGTGTCTGTTCCCTTGCCAAAACAGCTGGGTAACCAGACACTTCATGCTGCAGTACAGCTAATTCCTGTTTGCTGGTGCTGGGATGCTTTTTGGGAGACTTCTTTTTCCCTTTTTTTTCTTTTAGTTTTCAACTGCTTTCAGGAAAAGATCTAATTTTCCATTGAAGGATGAGAAAGAATCTATTTCTGATTATGCTAAGGACTTGTAAAGTTGTATGAGAGGAGTTGTCACCCTGAGAAAAACATGCTCTGTGAGGGGAGCTCCACTGAGGGTTGCTGAGCACTGGGCTGAAGGAAGGGTGTCCCTTGCCTTGTACCATGTCTGAGAGCAGAACACATACAAATCTATGGCTTTGTGTTCTAGAATGGGTAAAACACAAGTCTATTTGTTCATCCAGAATAAAGTTTGATGGAAGCAGGTGCTACAAACATCCTCGGCTCTTTGGTGCCCATCAAGGCTGGGATTTTCAGGAGGGTGAGATGCCCAGGGAGAGGGAGATGCTTGCCTCATATTGACCTCTCTCCTTGCAAAGGCACTTCTGTTTTCTTGGGTGGGCTGAATTTTGCCAGCTGCTGTCACCAGTCAGGTTTATAGCCTTTGCTGAAGCTTGAGGTGGCCAGGGAGGTGGCAACACAAACACCCTGCCAAGCATGGGGTGGAAAGAGTCACACCTCCATGATGATGTTGTGTTTTCTCAGGTCTTTTGCTGGTGCATCCTTCAAATTCCTCGCAAAAGTGTGAGTCTGCCTGCAGGAGGGAAATATGTGAAAAGGAGTTTAACTAGTTGCCACCCATTAATTGTCACACAGTGATGGCCAAAAGCCTCAGAGGAGATTCCTGTTATTATTATTGCTATTATTAATAATAAGGATTTTCTATATTATGGTAGTACCTGAGGTGTGAGATCACCAGCATCCAGTGTGATGGATACAAAAATCAGGGGTATTACAGTCTTAAAACCAAAACTAAAGCCAATCTGAAAAACAGCTGAGCAAACCTCCTCCCAGCCAGAATCAAAGCCCCTTACTCAGCTGGCCACTAACTTTTTATTGCCTTTATTTGCATTTCTTTCCCACATCAGTCATCCCCAGGGTGCCCAGTGTTTCTTGCTACGACCTGTAGAGGGAACTGTGCAATACAGCAAAGCGGTCCAAAATGGTCTAGTGTGTCCCTTTCCAGGAAAGGGTGTTCCTCACCCATCCCCTCCATCCTTAGGCAGACCTCACATTTTCCACTCACATCATTTCATCTCAGGTGGGCTGGCATCGGACCTGGATTCTCAGGCCAGGCAAGGTGAACACAGGCCAGCTGTGGGCAGCAGCCAGAAGATACAAAACACCATGCAATTTCCTAATTCTGGGGTTTTTTTCCTTTGTTTTTTTTTAAATTAAGAGCAGCTAATTGGTGGAATTTGTCCATTATTGTGACTCAGGGTGTCTCCGTTTCTGGGGGCTGCCAGTAACAAGTTAGGAAAGGACTATTTCAACTCAGAACAGAAAGGTCCAGACTTTCCGGGCCCCCAGCCAAGGCTGAGCAGAGCCCAGTGATTCTGGAGAGAGCACTGGGCTCAGTGGTACAGCTGTGGTTTGGGTCCTGTTTTTTTATCACTCATGATACTGAAATAAAATGACTCAGGAGACTGTGGAGCCAGACAAGCTTTCCTTGCACCATGGCAAAGCAAGCCCACTTCCATTCACCTCCACCCCATGTTGTGATGCTCCTTGCTGGAGGTGACAGCTCAAGACCACTCAGCAAAAGCCTGGGAAAATAAAAACCACCCTGGCCATGCAAATGTGCCCATGTGTGCTCAGCACAGAGCTTGGGGTGTCTTGCTCTTCCCCATCAAGGCAAGGGACCAGGCAGACCTCCTTAGTCATCACCAGCTCTGCAGATATTTTCTGATTGCATGAGGTGTCGATTCTGTCAAACTTCAGTTTTGCTGATGTGGCAAAGCACAGCCTGACTCAAAGCTTCTTGAAAGCAGCAGAAAGATCTGGCTGAGGCTGGAAAAGCCAGTGGTTTGGATCTACTTTTCTACTGATACTGATGATGTGGAGGAAATGAGACCCAAGTTGGAAGTGACTGATGCTGAGGTCTGCAGATGCCCAAATCCTCCCCTGGGATTTCTCCCCTGAAGAAGTTCCTGTGTGTCCAGAAAATGCAAATCTCCTTGGAATGGGATAATATGGTGTTATGGTGGGTGTATATCTCCTACCCTGAATTTCTCTTCATTCCCCTGGGGATAAAAAACAAACAAAATCAGCAATAAATAAAACTAACAACAAAAGGCAAACAAAAAAAACCCCAAAACACCTAAATATTTATTTGGTGGTCCCTACAAGATTAAAAGTAATTTAACCTGTATGTTTTAACATTTCTTGGAGGACCACAGCCTTGAACACCCTGGGCTCTCTCTCTGCCCTACAAGACAGAGCAATGCAGAGCTCCTCTTATTTTTGAATTTTTAATTATTTTTTTCCTAAGCCAATCAAGCTGTAAAGGTAAGGAACAAATCCCCATGGCCTTGCTGAGATTTTTAATTTTATTCATCAGCCCCATCCCTGTCTGTGCAGTGGAGAGAAAAGCCGATTCCATGTTGTGATGGCACCACTCTCTTTCACAAAGACCTCCTCTTGATCTCCACCCCATCCCATAGGCAGTGATGGCTCTTTGGCCAGGCTGGATGGGGCCCTGATCAGCCTGATCTAGTGAAAGGTGTCCCTGGCTGTGGCAGGAGGGTGGAATTAATGATCTTTAAAGTCTCTTCCAATCCAAATCATTCTGCATTTCCATTATTCTTACACATTTCACATGAGACCCTCATATTGGTGGGACACTATTTGACTTTGGCAAGTGAATCACAGCCAACCACACACTAATAAGAGACTTAACAGACTGTGGTAATGACTTTTATCTGGCCCATTTTCAGGGCAGAAGCAGGGGTGAAGTGTCAATCTTTCCTCCTGCTCTTTACCTCTCTGAAGGGAGTAACAGCCCTTGCTGGCATTAAAGAAAACTGAGTGAAAGGGCACGAATATAGGCCAGAGTTTATATAATTATATAGGGAGGAAAACTGGGATGTCTCTTTGTAGAGGCTGGGAATGTTCCACTGGAAAACTAGGTTAGACTGAAAAAAAGAAAGAGCCTCTGTAACCCAGAAATAGCTGGGAGGTTTAAGTATAATTTTCCAGCCCTGTGTTATTATGGTGCTAATTCAGGTTTGAGAAATAAAGGTAGGTAAAGGTCTCCCAAGGTCAAGAGGAGAAACAAATTACACTTACAGATTCCTTTTCATAAAAAATCCCTTCTCCTGATTGAACAATGTCCAATTAATGGGGTTGGTTCCCCTCGCTGTGTGTGAGGGTAATATTTGTGTCTAATTGTTAGATTTATGAATTAATAAATTTAGAAATAAGGCTACTTTTCAAGTTGCATTGAGCACATCCTTTTACCTGGAGAGTGGGTTTCAGGAGCAAGCAGAGCCTGGATGTTCTTCTTGTGCCCCAGGAGCTGGAGGCAGTGCCTCTGCCAACAGAGCTGGGAGGAGGGATGGGTGGGTGATGTACTGCCAGAGAAGAGCTGTGATTTCAGCCTTCATCCCTGCAGCCTTCCCTTAGGCACAGCTAAGGCTGAACCAACTGCCTCAGGAAACCCAGAACAAATTCATGGCAATGGTTATTGCTCCTTGAATTCACATTTATTTTTTATTTGCATGAGGCCTGGACCACCTCTATGCAAGATGCTGCACAAGAAGGTGTCATTAAGAGAAAACAACCTCAAAACCACATCAGCGCTCATCCTTCCACAAAACCTTGCTTTTTGCTGAGGGCAAAGTGACTGGAACCACCAACATCTCTTCTTGTCATGCAGAAAGATTGCTGAGAAACGTCAGTGATGCAAGGAAGGAGAAGGAAGTGACTGCAACCATTTTTCCTGGAAGGCAAGACATTTCCCTTCCCAGCCTGAAATGTCTGTATTTAAACAAGTGCTAGAAAGCTGGGCAAAATAAAATGATCTGGTTATGCTTACACCACAACCAAGAGCCAAGAGCCTTGTTGCTTTAGCATCTTCCAACCCTTCATTTCATGTAAGCTCTGAAGCAGGGAGTGCATCTGTGGGGAATGATCACCAGCGATTGGTCTTGTTTCAAATGAATGACCACTTGTTACCCCAGGACAGTGGTTGGATATCTGGTAGCAGCTTCACCATACAGACACCCAGAAACCCAAAAACTGACGTCCAGGTCTGAGACAAAGAAAATTCATGGCTCTGAAGTTCAGGGCAGAAAAATGAGATGATAGAAATGGCTGGAACAAACCAAAGGAATTGTATTTTTTAAACAATTTAATCTGGACTTTCTTCTTTCTTAAATGTCAGGCTTTCACTGAGACCTGAGTAGTTTTTAACTTGGTTTCTTTAGACCCTGTAGCCTGTGCAATCACCAGCCCTCCAAGGGGCAGACAGAGTGGCTGGGGTGATGAGGTTGGTGAGGATTTGGGAGAGATCCAAGGGCAGGAGGGAGGGCACTGATGCCGTAGCTTGGTCGTGGTGCACAGAGTTAGAGGGAAGCAGCTTCAGCTGTCATACACAAGACCACTTGGGTTTTAATTGCTTTTCTTCTTGGACTCTGTCTCCTGAGTGTGGTTTCAGCAGCCTTGCCAGGGCTGCAGGCTGAAAAAGGGTAAATAGTCCCGAGCAGCACTTCTCATTTGCAGTTGCTTCTGGAAGCCAAAACTCTGTCCCTTCTGGTTTTTATTCCCAAAGAGATGACAGGTGGTAGTGCTCTTTTTCTGCTGTGTTTTTCTAAGATGAGTTTAAATCCAAGCCCTGTAGATTTTTAAACAGGACAGATCAGGCCTTGCTCTTTTCAAATGATCACTCTAAATACATCAAAATGACATTTCTTTGGTAAACCTGAGCAAGGTTTGGGTTAGATATGGGATGGGTAAGAAACTAAATTCTTAGGCATCCAACACCAGGTTGGATGGGCTTTGAGCAAGCTGGTCTAGCAGAAGGTGTCCCTGTCCATGGCAGGGGAATTGGAAACAGAGGATTTTTAAGGTCCCTTTCAGCCCAAACTCCTCTGTGATTCCATGATCTACAAAATCTCAGCTTTTGAAGAAAAGACCCTAAAACTCCAGAACTCACAGCAGGATTTTCGTTCCGCCAGTTACACTGCAGGTCTTTAAAGGACAAAATTGACCTAAAGGCCAAACAAGATTTGCCCTGGCTGGTGCAGAATGCATCAGGTAGCACAATGTGAGACGTGAAACAAAATGAAATCAGAAATACAGCAAGGTCAGCTGTCACTGTGGGGTAAAAGTCACCAGTCTTGGAGAATTTCCTTCTGTTTTGCTCTCCTGCATCATCCTAGCCTGGGACAGGAGACAGGGACGGTGTATGGACTGTTTAGTGAACTGCTTTGCTTGAGTTGGAAGAAGGTGAGTGTCTTAGCTTAAGCAAACACAGAGGACCTTGAAGTCATGGCTATTTTATCATCTGGGAGCAATACAGCTGCAACCTCAGGCCAGCAGCTGTGCTCTTGTGAGTTTTGGAGCCCAAAGAAAATGGGAGATAAAAGTTGCCTTTGATCTGACTGGACAGGGTTTTTATTACAAAGTCCCTCTTTTTATAAATTACTGCAGTTTTAGGTCAGGCAAGGGTGGGAATTGGGGGAAAGGGACCAACACAGCTAGTGGGAGGGACTGGTCACTTTGAAAGCTGTGCCTCAGAGCTGATACGACTGTCTGCTAGGTCAGACAAGGAAGAAAGACTATTACTCTCCCCCCATCCCACTCCTTCACAAGAGAGCCATGCCTGAAATTGCTCAGTATCAGGGACCCGTCCAGAAACCCTTCCTTATCTCCTGACTAATCATGCCTGGATGAGGCCAAACTGAAGCTTGCTTCATCTCACAAAGGACTAAACAAACATTCTGGCTCCTGGTGATGCAACTCCAAGTTGATTTTTCCAGTTACTCAACTCCTCTTTCCCTACATATAATGTGCTGAACTTTGAAATAAATGCCTCTCTCAGCGATTTCAGCAATTTATGTCAAGAAAATCTGGATGCATCAAAGTGAGACATAATATTTTCTGACACAGCACAGGAATAAAGCTGCAGCAGTACATGTAGCTCCTGAGCCTGCGTCTCAGCTCTGTCACTAACAAGGTCTATGGCCAAGGGCAAGGTAGTTCCTCAGTTTCCCCTTTGCTGAAAAGGAGATTGTGGCATTTATCCCAAGCAAAGGAAGTGGGATGATATAATAGAGTATACCTGCAACAGTGGTGGAAGATGTCTGTGAAGGAAAGGAAATGTGGACTGTGCTGTCTCAGCAGAGAGGATGTTTTATTCTCAATTTGTGCTAAAAAATACAGCATATAAAGAGGTGTTGCTGATTATTCCTAGGAACCAGCAACATACATTGCATTCAAAGAGCCTTTTCCGTATGCTATTTCTGTTCTCTTGGCTCTCTCAACACGGGTCACAACCTCCTGTCTCTCAAAACTACATCAGTACTCCTTTCCAATACAGGCTTCCCCTTCCCCACCCAAAATGTCTGTACAGAGTTGCAGGAAGATTGGAGGGCTCAACCCCCCAAGAGATGGAGTGCCCCAATGGGAGCTGAGGGCATTCAGATATTCATGAGAGCAGCTCCCACCTTGAGGAATCAGACCCAAAGCTCCTATTTTTATGCAAACGGCTTTGCTAATGAGAGACAGCTCTCCCTCCAAACCCCTTGATGAGAATCCTAGAAGCCTACAGGGCCTGAAATCCTAAACATCCCTGTGATTTATCTAAAAGAGAGGGAAATGCAGGAACTTAACAGTGCCTTGAAGTATGTTTATTTTCACCTCAAGAATTCTGGGGTTGATGAGCAGATCTTTTAGGGTTGTACAACCTAATGGCTCTGCTTACAGCAGGGCACAAAAACACCCAGCTTTGGCCATGAGATTCCCAATGGCAAAAGTGATGGTTTATCTCACTGCTGTTGCCCATCTGGGAGGCACCTTGAGAACTGTGGGGTTGCCACCCTCTCTGTCCACTGAGCATCACCTTGGAGAGGCTCAGCCCTGGGCTGGGGACCTGCCACTCACAGGAGCCTGAGTCTCCACTACCCTCAAGAGAGAGAAGTTCAGCCTGAGACAACCCAGTTGGAAAACTAAGACCTTGATGAGGTCCTGGAAGAATTAATTCTCTTTGCACTTTTCCACAGCACTTTATAAAGCCTTCTTTAAGATAACCTGTTTTATAACCCTTTTATCTCCACAACAACCTGACAGCATAAGGATGCAATATTTCTTTTCTGATGTACAGATGGGAAGACTGAAGTGTAAAAACCCTAAATAATTACCTCCATTTCATTCACACAGATGGTCTGTCGCAGAGCAGACACCTCGCACAACCCTCACCAAATTTTTGGTTACTGTTCAGTAGAGTAAAATACCGTTCTGGATGGCAAAATAGAGTGAAATTTGGCTTCCCAAGGTCCCTGTCACACTACTTGGATGGCGTGTTCCATGTGGGTGAGGCCTCTTTTGGTCCTTGGCCCAAGGCAAGTTTCTTGTGGTGTCCTCCAGCCTGGGGTGTTTTGCTTTCCCCTTTCTTTTCAGAGCCACAAGGAAAATGCTCACATGGAGGTTTTCTCCGCGGCTCCAGCTCCAGCCAAGACATCTCTGCCAAGAGCTGCCAGGAGAGTGGCACTTGTGCCTTTGGCTTCTGGAGCTCAGCTGCAAGTCAGAGGCGCTGATGGGAGCTGAAGTGACCTCAACCAACCCGAGCCGGCACATCCACAGCCTCATCCAGCATTTGTGGATGCACGGACACGCTCCCTCACAGCCCAGATACCTCCATCCCGGCTGCTCTGAAAGGCTTTTGCTCCTCTGCCTGCTCCTGTAACCATCAAAAGGAAATTTCGAGCCTTTGTCCTAACTCACAGAAACATTTTTTTATAGTGCTGCTCTGAGCATGAAGGCAATATTTAACTTGAAATGTTTAGTGAGGGGTGCAATGGAAGAGTAAGGTTTAGGCAGGCTTCTTCTTTCCCTCTGCTTTTCCTGGGGACTCCAAGTTTTAACTAGATTTTGTCCACATCTAGACCTAAGTTTCTCCTCTCTCTCTCTGTGAATTCACCTTAAGTAAATAGATTTATATGTGTATTAATATATAGACTATATAGCAGTACGTGTGGCATGGAGTCTCTTGCTGCCAACATCAGTACACTTATCAGAATGTTGATAAATAATATCTATAAATATATTTATGAAGTGTATATATACATAAAGCATAAGCACACCTGAGCTGATGTGATAACAATCTGAGGTAGATGAACACCAAAGGGAAGGAGATGACATGGCCAAGGACCAACATGTGGGTCTCAGCTTTCCTCATATAACAGAAATAATAACAGAAAGGGACAGAAGGACCCCTTGGGCTGGTGGTTTATCCATCTTTTGTCATGGGAGGAAACTCCCTGCAAATTCACTTAGTACAGGGACTATGGTGCCTGACTAGGATATCGCTGGCCAGTCAGCAAGAGACTTCAGGAAAAACACCATCAAACAAAATTTCTCCTTATCAAAAATGCTTTCAGAATGAATCCTGGAGCCAGAGATGATTTAAAATCACAGTGAGGATTGCTGGTGGATGCCAGGAATAATATGGACCAGTTTCAAGGTCTGCCTATGAGTCACCCCAGGATAACATCATCCCAAAATGTCTTCAAGCCCCAGGGTTAAAGTGACTTGTCCACCAGGAATAATCAAAGGGGAATTTGGTGAGAATTTTTGTTCCTGAGGGCATTCTGTGGGTATTTCCCTGGATCCAGCTGGTGGGTCTGCTTTCCCTGGGTGGGATAATTTCCTACTACTGCTCAGAACCTGTCCTGCAGCCAGGGTTCATATTGCAGCTTGCAGTATGGAGACAACCCTGTGTGTTCTCCTGGGCCCAGGCAGGGGTTGTTCACAGGGATCCCTAGTGGCAGGTGACATCCCAACCTGGTTTTAGCCAAAAGCTGGGGGATGCCAGAATCTCTGGGATTTGAGTAAAGGGGGATCCAACCTCCTGTTGTTGCTTCTGCCTTGATGTCAGGCCATCCAGGATCCCCTTGGCACTGCCTTGTCCTCCATATTCCTCATGATAGGGACCATCAGTGCCAGAAGGAGCAGAGAGTCACTAAGGGGAGGATTAAGATGCAAAGAAAGGAAGGAGGGGATTTGGGATGTGGGACATACATGGGTTTGGGTAATTCCTTCCTTCCTCACCTTGCAGGAAAGGAGTCTCTGTCCCTGTCTCCCAGCCCATAGGGATGCAACTTGACCTCATCCTTCAGGTAAGCCTGGTTGTAATCAAATCAACAACATGTATTCCAGCTCTGTGTCTAAATTGTTTCAGGCATACACGGGCTTCTGCACTTCTTCTGCCTGCTGCTCAGAGGTGACAAGGGACTAGGCACGTGTACAGAGATGTTATGTGGAGTGTGCAAAGTTCTGCCCAAACCCAGCAGGATATGAGCTCTGCATCACCCATGCTCAGCAGCCTGAGATTCAAGCCAGGACCCAGGAATGAGCAGGGCATGATGAGGATTTCTAGAGCAGTAGGACACAAACGGGACACATCCTCAATCAGTTTAGCCTTTTCAAACTCTTTAGGCTCAAGCTGTTGAGCTGCTTCTCCTCAACTGAGTTCGAGGCTTCCCATGAGATTGAACAACCCCTGAGCAACCATATTCCTCTCTTCTTGTCCCCAGCACTGGTTTTGGGCTTCCGAAATCCCATATTATAAATTAATCCACATAGAGAGAGTCTTCAGAGGCAAAGTACAGCTGTAGACATGAAGTGACCCACAGCTGTGAGTACTTGGATGAGCCCCATCAAAAATAAAAAGGATCTGCTTGTAAAGACAAAACCCAACCTGTAGCAGCAACACAGGGCAAGAATTTCTCCAGAGGTCAAGAGGAGCTGGCTGTTGTGATTATTACCTCTTCGTCTGTCAGTATCATATACTTAGCGGGAATTTTAATGAAGAACCTGAATTGTTGAAATACAGAGCTGGAATCAAACGGTGATTCCCAGCAAACTCTTCCCATCCCAGCTTCAGAGAAAGCCCTGATCCCCCAGGTCAGACCTGGGTGGCCACTACAGTGTCCTTTTGATGTGGATGTCACTGCCTGACAGTGCCCACTTTAAGATGCCTGTATTTTCAGAGGGAGCAGACAGCCCCATTCCATGGCCAGGACAGAGGAGAGACCTGGAGAACAAATGCAGAAGTTTTCTTGGCCTCCTCCTAATTCAGGCCATTAGCATCACAGTCTAGGTTTTGTTCAGACCTTAAAAACTGGAGCTCTGTTCGTTTTAAATACAAGAAGGGAAACTCTGCAGGATGAGTGTGCAATGTGGTTCTCTCACACCCAAACACATCCACACAACCTGCTTATTTCAAATCCGAACTGATAGTGAATCGAAGCAGAAAATCCAGGTGAAAGAATACCTTTGACTCCCCTCTCTGCACCCAGACCTCCTATGACACATTGGTGGCTCATGTTGCTCCTCAGACAGTCTCAGCCTGGCTTCACCTCCACCTCTTGATGCCAACACTTTGGGCTCTGCTCCTCTGACCTGGCAGTGGTTCCCATGCAAAGCAGCACCCTAAGGTCTCTATGGACTCTAGCAAAATACACTGGCCAGCTAATAGATTCCACAACACACAAGCAAAATCACAATGCCCTGTAGCAGTTGGAGGTGCTTGGCAGACAGCTGCCCTGGACCAGAGCCCTGAGCAGAAAGCTCAGCACGGAAGGGGGGCATTTCAGCAGGAGTATTTCAGGGAGTGCTTCCCTTCAGCTTCCCCTCTGCAGAAAGTGGATCTGGTTCATCTGAGGCACCCCAGCCACACGTGTTGGCTGCCTTACAGCAGCCAGGGAGATTAAATCCAGCTCTTCCTGTGCTAGAACTGCAGGCCCTTTATTATCCACGTGAAACCCGACTTCCTTCAGCGGACACACTGCAGGGCTTGTGGCACACAGACGAGTCATCTGGAGTCCATCCAGGTTGTGGCGGGTTTTTGCACACACAATGGCTACAAATCACCAAAATCTTCCCACCATCTGATTCCCACCGCTTTCTTCCCTGGATTTCAGCATTCCCAGTGGAACTCCTCTGAGTCCTGTTCTAAGCAAACTTTACATAAAAGAGCTGTTGCCCAATACAAAACACTGTTGGGTTAAAAAAGTGACTTTCAATTAGACTAAACATTATTAATCAGCCTGAGTGTGGCAGCATCTTTAGCAATGCTGCCACTGCCACTTCTCTTTATGAAGTTGTTTGAGCGGGATTTTATTCTGTGTGCCTTTTCAATGTCAGTGCATGTGTTTTGAAACCACAACAGTTTGTTCCTGAGAACAGATGGTGACTGGGGGCTCTTTCAAGTCAGCTGAGAGGAACCTGGCCAGGGCCTTAACTGCTGGGGCAGAGTATTCCATCTGCAGGGTCTGTGTCCTTTCCCTCATCAGCTGGTGAAGAAGATCCACGTCTGATAGAAAATAAAGGTAAATACCTGCCCTGCAAAGGTGGTCTAATGGGAGATGTCCTTGCCCATGGCAGGAGGGGTTGGAACTAGACTAACTTTAAGGTCTCCTCCAACCCACACTATTGTATGATTCTACTGTGTTAAGGAGAACACTGTGTGGCAGAAGATTAAAGGGAAAACCCTGGGCATGGGAAATGCTAGGTTTACCAGGATGTCATGGAGCACACAAGGTCACAGCAGAAAATGCCCCCATGCACACAAACAAACTGTCCTCCTCATCAGGGCCGCAAATCAACATCAAATCACTGTTATTGGGGCTTTTATCAGCCTGGCAGCAGACCTTACTTAGCTACAAACTCCTGGGCCATGATGTTCAGATGCCAAAGTGTGGCCAAAGTGGGGCTTTGGGGTACCAAAGGATGGAGTGGGGTCTCATGTGCTTGAATCCTACCTGAAGAATGACAAAGCAGATCTCATGTGGGATGTGAGAACAGAAGAAAAGTCCATTGCACAGGAGGAACCAGCTCATCACAACCCAGAGCACCACCTAATACTAACAGCATGACCTTGATTGGGATCCCTGGCCTCCTCACACCCCAGTCTTCTCACAGGCTGGTGCCACAGTTCCTCTCTGCCTTAATCCATCACTGCTGTGAGCATCTCCATAAGGAGTCCAGCATCCCAATCAACACTGATGGCTGTAAAAAGAGACGGGTCCCTACAGACAGCATTTCACATCCTTGACAGCAGCTTCCTGCGGAGATGTTTCTTGCCTGGCATGGGCTACAAGGACAGCACATGGTGATTATGCTTACAATTGTTTCCCTCAGTTAAGTGCTCATATTGCATGGCTAAATCAAGATCCATGGTCTGTAATGAAGATTTTAAGTTATCTCCTAAAACTTGCCTTTAGGGGAGCACGGAGACCTCAAGAGCAGGCCAATAGCAACAAACTACCTCTTTGAAGCCATGCACAAAGACCTTGCCTCCATGAAGCTTCTCTCCCTTAAACAAGTTTCAGGCAAGCAAAACTTCATCGCAGACAGCCCTGGGGACGCCAGGAAGTTCTGCCAATACAATATGTTGGGATTAACAACTGTGTTCATCAATAACAGGTAATGTGACCTGACAGGTATTGATTCAGCAGCGCGGCGTCACATTTGCTCTGTATGTGGGTCACTCCAGCACAGCTACTTCAAATCAGTGTGTGGTGTCCCATCTGAGCACCCTGAGTACAGGGCATCCCTCTGGCAGCAGCAGGGGTCATTCCTCCTGCCTCCCCAGCAGGGGATCCCCTTCATTAGTGTCCAGCGCTAATGATATTTCTGTCGATGTCTGGGGTAGGGGAGTCTTCATTTTTCAAAGTACAAGCATAAGGCCATGTGTCTGTTTTCAACCTACCCCCATGTCCCACTCCCCTCTTGCTTGAGGACATTTTACACTTGTTCTTGTTGTGGGAAAAATGGGAAATGAGCTGGTGAGGAAGAGGGGCTGCAACAACTGAGGTGAGTGGGCTTGGATGGGACAGACCTGAACTGGGGAAGATATGGGAAAATTTTAGGGCAGAAGAGCTGAAAGATATGGATTTTAGGGTTAGAATGGTGACAAAAGAGGATCATGGGACAGGACACTGTGGGACGTGGGTGCCCTGCCAGGATGCCCTTTGAGAGCATGGTTACATAGCTCCCCTCCTTCCCTTCACCTCTCCATCCCTCCATCTCTCCACCCTTCCATCCCTCCGTCCCTCCACATGCACACAGATGAATGATCTCCCATTGCCCCACAAGGATCAACAAGACATCAATCCCCCACTATTTGTAACCTCCAACAAGAGAACATTACTAAACACATCCCATGCTGTGGTTTCACAGTTGGGTGAAGAATCTGCCTGTGCACCAACTCCCACTGCCAGGGCAGATGTCAGGAACAAACTCTCAGTTTGATATTTCCATTAAACCACCTTGCTGTGTCATTTTTTCTCTTTTTTCACTGCCCTCTCTCCAACCACAACAACCTTCAAGGCAGCTTGTGAGGGAAGAGGAACTCATGTTGACTTTTTTTTTTCTTTCTCTTGTGGTTCCTCAAATGATTAATGGAGAATGTGGGACTCGTGCACTTCTCACTTAGGGAAATCCAAAATAAGGCTACAGGGAGATTCTCTGGGCTCTACCTTGCAAACTTTTAATCAGATCATCCTGTAAATGCAGAGTCCTGGAGTTGTCTCATGACTAATGAAAACTGGATGTTGTCTTCCATTTGAAGAGGCTGTCAGAAGGCAGCTTTACTTCACACAGCAATAACAATAACACCAATTTTATTCCAGTGGTTTTACAGGCAGCCAGAAAACAGAAAGAATTTTTCATGACAAGTTTTACAAAGAAATGTAGTGGTTTAAGATTTACCTTTCCACTGGCATGAAGCAGGGGGAGATGGTGGAAATAAGTAATTTGAAATATTTCAAACCACTCAGACATTGTTTAGCTCATATCTTACCTTCCTGAAGCACTGCTGACACACATGGAAAGGAGAGGAAAATCCAGGATGGGCTGCTATGTAGACAAACCATGTGTTTTACAGACTAGTTTCACAAGGTTTTCTGTTCCACGTCTCCAGGATGTGAGCTCCAGGAGTGAGAATGGGTGCTGCTGGACCTACTAGGCTCTGGGACCATCAGAAGTCATCATTACTGCTTAGTCGCACCAGGTCATATTCTCAATGATTGTTGTTTATGTTATGCCTGATCCAAAACTTGTGTCAAAACAGAATTCAGGGCATCAGAATGTCACAACTTCCCCTGACATTTCCCTAGCTTAGGTGATTCAGGTGAGAGCTGATATCAACTTTCCTTAAGGATTTTTATGGTATTGTTTGGTGGACTTGGCAGTGCTGAGTTAATGGTTGGACTGGATAATCTTAAGAGGTCTTTTCCAACCTAAATGATTCTCTGTTTCTATAACCATAAGGCTGAAGGAAAGACCTATTATGGTTGTGATTTGTGGATTGCAGACAGTGAGCAGCTCATTAGCACCCTCATTAAACTTTTTGGATGGTGATATTAATATGAGTGATTAACATTATGGATATTTCAATATTAGAAATTCAAAAATGAGTCATTGGTCCTTTCCCAGATCAACAAGGTTGGCTTAAAGTTTAGAAAACTTGTGTGTTAAAGCTTTTAAGCTTTTTCTGCCCAAATGTGAGGGCTCAAAACCTTCTTTGAAAAAACTGAAAGCAAAGATTCCAGAATCTGGGCAATGGAAAGAAAACCCAAGAGACGACGGCCTGGGAGACTTGAATCCTGCCACAGAAAAGATCAAAACACTGGATTCCTGTAACACAGTCTTGATTATGGGGTGTTCCAGTGGTTTATTTTGTCTTGTAGACTGTTTGTTGAACAGAGGAGAGTTTGTCATGGATGTGTCCCAGTGCTCTGTGTGTGCGTGGTGTGTGTTGGAGAAGCAGCTCAGTGTTTTTACCCGCTGTGTTTGACTTGTGTTAAAACAAAGGGAAACCAGCAGCCTCATGTAAGGCTCAGGAGCAAAGGGTAAATCTGAAATGCAATGGCTTGTTTTGGGACAAGGCTGTGGGACTGAGCTGAAATCTGCTACACATGCTGCTCTAGTCTTAAATTTTTGTAATTCTGGAAGGGATCAGAAAGCAGAGCTGTTGACTTTACTAAGTGTTTGCAGGTCAGGCTGTGGGGAAAAATCCCTTCCATGTTCCAGTTTTTTTATGCCCAGGAAAAAGACAGCAACATTCCGCTCTGTGCAGGGGGAGCTTTTCCTGTTCTGACCTGTGGGAGAGGACACTTCCCTCCAGTAAGTCTCTCAGCACAGAGATGGGGTAAGTATGGTGGCCCAAGCAGGGTGAGAACCTAGACATATATGCTGGGATGTGGGGTGGCACTGGAATCTCATGGGTGGCCCAGAAGCACAACCACAGCTGATGGGAACTGCTGGGCTATTTGCATTTGGGACCCTGCTTGGCGTCTCAGTCTCAGCAACAGGCAAAGCTGCCACGACAAATAACCCTTGCAGAACATGATGAGTGAAGGGGAATAAGAAAACCTGAAGCAGCACTTCAGAGGTGTGTGAAGCCCTGATCAGAGCACTGTAGAGCCTTCTGCCCCTCATCCTGGCATGGCCTGCATCATTCCCCAGGGCTCCCAGCCTCAAAATACAAAATGAAAGCAAAAAATAAGGGGGAAGAAGGGGACATGTCTTAAAACCTACCAAACGTAGCATTAATACCAAGGATAAAGGGTGCTGGAGGGAGAGATGGATGGATGGATGGATGGATGGATGGATGGATGGATGGATGGATGGATGGATGGAAGAGTAGGATAGATTCAAGAGATCCAGCCTTTGAAGTGAATCAAATGTTGATATACATAATGTATGGGCAAGTTCCCAGTTAAATTAAACTGTACCTTTTCTGTCATATGGCTTTGAAAACATCCTGATCCTTCTGATTATACACACATACACACACACACACACACACACACACACATAAACTAAATATTGTTTGGGAAAAACTTTCCCAAAGGATGTATTACCCTAGAAATGTCATAGCAGGGTCTGATGATTGGTGTTTCAGGCTTGTATCTGGAAAAGCCCAAGGACTGGGGCAAACCTTAGCACTTCTTTGGTGACCTTGTGGTTCTGGGCTCCGCATAAGCATCATCTGCCAGAGACCCCCACTGTCCCTTATATAAAGAAAAATTGTACTAACCCAGTTTTAATAGGGGAAAGTAAAGGAAAAAGATAATTTTTACTGTTAATGTCCTTCTCTTTGTTGCAAGAGCATCGGCAAGCACCAGGGTCTCCCGGTGCTTTTATGTTTCATAAAAACCCATTGAAGAAAGGATGTCAGCCTTATGTGACCTACTGGAGCTGGAAGCCAGAGCCAGAATTAGGGCTCCAGTTCTCAGCTCCCAGTCCTGGATTCTCCTTATTAAATGACACCTCATCATTACAATAATGAGATCATCCATTATTTAATTACACTCTCCTTGTTGCTACAAATCCTCCGTGTGGCAATCCAAGCGCTTGCTTTCTAAGGTTAGCAGTAGCACAGAGATATGTTTCCTGCCTTGCTCTTAAGATGTGTATCACTTGCATCTGGCCTGACATCAGCTTTTTCCTTCTGTGGCCCTGGAAAAGCTGAACTCACAAACATGCCCATGCTCTGAGCAGTGAGACTGCCAGCACTCACCTCCCTGTTCAAAAATTCAGATGTGAGTTCAGTTTTGTAAACCTGTGAGATTTCTTAAGGGCTGCTCACACCAGGGAAGTGAAGCACCTACAGGATCGAGGCTTCTGGGGCTACAACCCACCTGTTTGTTGCAAAGATGTGGCTCTTTAGGGTGCAAGCCAGGAGGAGGTTCCCTGCTCCAAGGGAATTCAGACATGATAGGATCTGACTCTGCCCAACTCTCCTTGGCTCTCTGTAAGAGACACTCTTACCTTCATCACATTAAATCACAGACCCTGAGAGTGAGGAGATGCTACCTCTGGGAAGATCTGTTGCTTTGTGTGCTGTAGGGCTGCGGCAGAGTCAGGTCGGCTGTTTATTACCCTTCCTTAACTCCTGATATGAGGGGTCAAACAAGGATTCAGGGAAGAGCATTTATTAGCAAAAATCTAGATGGGCTTCTTTGCAGGGCTGGACCCCACCACAACTTTATTTGGGCACCAGGCACAGGCATGGCAGCAGCAGCACCATGGAAGGACCCCATGTTATGCACCACCATTAAAAGTTATCCCATGAAATGAAGAGCACTGAAGGAGAAAAGCCTGGGATGACTTCTTGGGACACGGCTCCAGGCTGCTTCCAGATCTGCTTGCAATTCCCCAGCTCTCCCAGGGATGGCTGGGGTTGCATTTTTGGCAGGCTCTGTATCCCTGGGCGAGACTGGAGTTCATTGAGTTTCTGGGTATGAGGAGAAGGCAGGCTGTGCGAGTCACGGCACGGCTCGTGCGTGGATCCCTGCCTGCCATGGCTCCTGCCAGCCCTGGCTACCAGGGCTACCAGCATGACTCCTGTTTGCCTTGGCACCGAACCCTTGGGTATGTTGGCATTCCCAGATAGGCAGCCCAGGTACTGAGGAATGTGTGTGATTTACTCATGGTCACAATGAAGATTTTGGTAGAGGAAAAATTTCATCCCATGAAGGGAAGATCTACAAGTTTATGTCTTAACAACACAAACATTCTTTTATAGCTTCTTTCACTTCTCATATCTCAGGAAGTTGAGTCCCATGTCTTTTTCACATTCATTTTCAAAATGGCTTTATCTATGTTGCCTGAGAGAAACAAAAAAGTAAAGGTTCCTCCTCATTCTGGGTGTTAATTTGCCATTTCTTTGCCATGCCAGGCTGGACCATGATGGTTTCTAAGCCTGAGTAGATGCCTCAACTTCTCTCTCTCCCAACCTTTCACCACTTCATCACAACTTCATGCTGTCAGAACTGAGCCAGTAACTCCCCAGGGCAAGGCTGCACACCTGGGCAGACTGGGAGGGTCTAGCATACTTCTCAGTGCTGAAATAATTAACAACTAAGTCATTAATTAATAACTTACATGGATCTCCACCGGCACGTGACGCACTTTTCAATGGCTGGGTGAGTAAAGGATCCTCTTATATTTAAATCTAGAGTAATAATGCTAGAAGGAAAAAAAAAATCAGAGGCAATCCCTCCTACACTCCTGAGAGATGCAGACACTTCCCGTCAGACAGACAGATGCTGTCTTTCCTCCAGACATCTGGAGAAGGGCGCTTTGATGCCGATGGTGGGAAATGTTCTTGGCTTGCTCCGGCTGGATGAGAAACCACTGCTATCTGAGACAGCGAGTTTGCCATGTCTGTCCTCCCACCAGTAACTGGGACTGGAAGAAATCATCTACTGGGACAGAAATGCCACTCACTGACTGTGTTAGGATGTGCAATGGTGGGGGAGGGAGGGGGAAATATCCCATTAGTATTCCCAGTAAATCTGCAATTCATCTAATTGCTCAGCTCCTTTGCTTTCTCTCATCAGCACATGAACCTGAGCCCTTTGGTGGGTTCAAGCAGTGATGTTAAACACCTATGAAACAAGCAGTATGCTGGAAAATGAGGATGCAAAATACTTTGCTTCTATTTATTATAATGCAGCCCCTGCAGTATTTCGTTTTAACATCCCCCCTCCCCATTTCCCAGAATAGATAAAAAAGGAGAGAGTTTTACACACAGGCAAGAACAAATCCTCTCTTCCAGCCAAATGGGTTGCTCAGTTTGTTTGCAAAAATCCCTGCTTTGCTGAAAACATCATACTCCACTAGAAATCAAAGACACAAAAGTTTGATGGAAATTGTCCAGCCAGTTCAAGTCTCAGTTCCCAACCCTGACTTTAGCTATTCTGCTCAGACAAACAAGCCCATCACACACTCTGATCCTGAGATAATATGGCCATGTACTGCCTCAGACAAACAGGTTGACTCAAAGTCCAGAGTTTAAAATATGCTTGACTTCAGTGCAATAAAATCAAAAAGGAAACGAGAAACCTGAAGCAGCACTGCCATCGTTAACCCGTGGTGCTGCTGCGATGAATGTCATATTTGTGTGCCTGAGTGCAACTAAACTCCTCGGGGTGGTCTTTTATGTACCTGTAAAGCAGTGTCTACATGTACAGCACTCTGTAAATAAATAATGCACAGCAATAACGGTTAATAAAATAGGCTGGATGGTGGGGAAATTTGGCTGTTCAGCTGGATTGCTGCTGACAATTCAGAGGGCTGATTTATGGCTTTGAGGTCATTCTGGGAAATATTATACCATAGTTTTGTCATCCTGTTGCCATGTTTTTCTGATTATTTGTATATTTTTCAGTTGAGCAAAGCAAGCACTATTGCATTATGCCAGAGACTTGAAGTCAGAAGAGAGCGTCACAATCTTCTTTGTGCTCCCATAGTTTCGTGCCAAACTAGTGGTTTTCCATTTGTGGTCTGTGAGTAATGGTGGGTGTAAAGGCTATTTCAGAAGGGTCTGTAAAGAACAGTAACAGGATTTTTTTTTCCCAGAGATCTCCACAAGCTTCTGGCTTAGACAGTATCTCAGAAAATATTGTATACTATTTAAAAGATGTCAAGGAATAAGGCTCTCCTTGTGTTCATCACCACCATCTGTTTACATCTTGCTTTCCCTTTGGATTTCTCTCTCCAGACCTCTGTGTTTCATTTTGGCTTTGTCTGTTCAACAGCAGAGCACTGTGCTGTGAGAGCTGCTCTGCCTGAGGTGGCTTGCAGCCTACAGTGCTGGGAGGCCTGGTGGGACAGTGATTACTCCTGAGGTTTTCACTGTATTTTCATTATGTGTTCCAGTACCAAGAGGGAAGTTATAGGAAATCCCTTGAAGATCTTGGGGTGAAGTCCAGGCTTAAGAGCCAAACAGTCTCTGTCAATGTAGTTCCCTTCCCTCTTCCCACATTTAATGACTTATTTTATAGAATCATAGAATTTAGTTTTAGTTGGAAGAGACTTTTACAGATCATCTATTCCAACCACTCTACAGTGAGCAGGGACATCTTCAACTAGACCAGGTTGCTCACAGCACTGTCCAAAATTACGCTGAATGTTTCCAGGGATGGTACACCCACCACCTCTCTGGGCAACCTGTGCCAGTGTTTTACCACCCTAGTTGTAAGAAACTTCTTTCTTATATCTAGTTTGAATCTACCCTCCTTCTTAAGACCATTACCTTTTGTTCTATCAACACAAACCCTACTAAAAAGATTTTCCCCATATTTTTCAATGCCCCTTTTAAGTTCTGAAAGGCCTCAGTAAGGTCTCCACAGGGTTTTTTCTTCTCCCCAGGTTGTGAGCAAGACATGCCAACCAGGTGTCTAAGATACTGTAATATCATTGCAATCACCATCATTTCTGGTCACTCCTATTTTTAGTGGTTCAACTTCATTAGATAAAGCTCTGCAGTAGCTCTGAGGATGAAACATTTAATCTGGACTTCTGCACAGGGACCACAGTGGGGCTGTCACAGCGGGTTAGAAAAGATGGGTTAAGAGGCAGGTCCAAAATCTGGCTGAGTCACTGGACACCAATTTCAACAGCATTAGCAGAAAGCTCAGTACCTTCTGCTCAGGTTGTTGTTAGAGGACATCAAAGTGATCAATACAGTCAATAGGCTGTAGGGAGTCATTTGTTGTGGCTTGAAGAAGACATCTGCAACAGCTGAGATGAATCATGCCCTACATGACTATGAAGGGCATCTCGAGGGACTAACTAAACTCAGGACATGTCTGAAGTTGGACATTATCATCCCCATAGGTTCATCCCTATTCTATCTGCTGGTCCCCTCCAGAAACTCCATCTTCAGATCCCAAAGATCTCTTGCCTCCAATCCTCTGCTTGAAAGGCTCTTAGACCCAGACAAAACTTCAGTCTTGAGACAATTAGAAAAAGGCTTCTTCTTTCCATTTATGCCTCACTTTTGTTTAGCTGGGCAGGGCAAACCAAACAACTTTAGTCTCCTGTCACCAGACCCTGCAGCCAGCTTTCCGCTGCACCTGCTCCGGTATAAAGTTGCATAGTGACAATTCCCCATCAGCAGTGCTGTTTGGAGATCTCTATCAAGGCAGGTGTTCAGCAAATGGCCTCTTTGTAGGGGGAATACCC
This sequence comes from Campylorhamphus procurvoides, assembly GCA_013396655.1. Taxonomy (NCBI): domain Eukaryota; kingdom Metazoa; phylum Chordata; class Aves; order Passeriformes; family Dendrocolaptidae; genus Campylorhamphus; species Campylorhamphus procurvoides. Next base: position 153,619 of record WBMV01016667.1, read on the forward strand.
CGCTCTGCTTATTGCCAGCAAAAGAGCTGTACAACACTGTGACACCAGGCTTTGCAGCTTGAGGCTCTTCATGGGGTGACTATAATCTTCTTCTGCACCTGTAAGTGTGTTTTAAAATGTTATCAGGCATCTACACAAACTGGTGTGTGAGAACAGGTTACAATACAAAATATTTCTGCTTGCCTGATGAAATGGGTGGGGAGCACCTTGGGTTGCCTTTTCAGAGGTATGGCTGAGCAAAACCATCACAAGCAGTGTGATAGCAAACACCAGACAGAGCAGTGCTCCTGCAAACTGCTATAGCAGCAAGTGTGGAGTTGGAAACTGGAGCTGGACAACAGGCAGAGACTGTCATTTGTGAAGGAGATGGAGGTTTGATGTGTTTGGTCTTCCTCCTACAGCCTCTTTTAAATGAAGATAGTACTCTCACTGTACTTTCTTTCTGCCATTACCCTGAGGCTCCATTTGGGTTAAGTTTGCCTTTATCATATGCATTGTAGAGATGTACAAGTGCCAGCTCACAAAGATTATAAACTGTCTTCTAGAAATTAGTTTGATTCCATCTCTACTTCTCTGCTGCATTTAACCATTAGAAAGGATCATCATAACAGGCATTAACAAAATGACAGACAGGCAGAAATCTGCACCCTTAGCTAGAATGACTTTCCCCTTCCCACCTCCCCTCCCAGACTATTCAGCTACATTAAAAATCCCTAGATCTGAGCGTTGCAGCTTGACTTTCATGTTTGCTCACAGCCAAAGAGCTGAAAGGCCTTGGTTTTGAGAAAGCAAGTATGAAAAAGCACCTCCTTGGGCAAGAGGAGATTTGCAGTCTGTCATCTCGCAGGCCACATTTATTTGTTACTGATGGGGAAAAGCAGGTACTTTGTTCACCCTCTGGACGACTGTGGCACGGAGACAGATGATCCCCAGACAGCTTCTGCTTTATTCCTCCTGCATCCTGCAGGCACAGGGGCTGGCTTTTTGCTGGAAAGCCAAATGGGTGCCAAAGATAAGCTTTCTCAAAGCAATGTCCCTCTCAGGTCCTCCCCTTCCACCAGTGGCACGCTAATAAAATAAACTTGGCTGTGCACAGGGCCATGTGCCTGGAGCTCAGCTCCCGGACGTGGAATTCCTGGTCCTCGCCAACTTTCCCCTAAAGCTTCGTTATTCCAATAAATCACGGAGCTGAGTTATGGGGCTCTGTTTGGTGGGGGCTGCTTTTAATTGCAGTTTTAGGAACTGTGGGAAAGCAGAATTAATGCCATATGTTTTTTAGGCTTTCGGACCAGTCGCGGGGTCTCGCTTTCAGTTTTGGCTGGGATTCAAACATCACAGCGAATTTTCAGGTTCCTCTGTGTCAAGCCACAGCCAGAGGGGGAAGGGGAGGAGGAGAGATGGTGGCAGGGTGAGGGAGGGTGCTGCTGGGTTGCTGGGATGGGGAGACAGAGATAAAGGAGGGAATGCTTCCAAAGGCAAGGAGAAGCACTCCAGGTAAAATCCATCTGCTTTCAGGTCCTCAGCATCGACAAATGAGGCTGAAACTCATGACAAAGAGGAACATACTGAGAAGGAGAATGGAAGATAGAACCCTGGGTTTTTTCCCTGAACACTGTCTTCCCTCACACTGCTTCTTTCACTGATTTGCCTTCCTGCAATGCTCTCCCTACTGAGGCATGTGGTGCCTTCATTCCTCTCCCTGCCAATGTCAGGCTGTGCTATGAATATGCATTTATAAAGGATGAGCTTGGAGGAAGTCCAAGGTAAGGCTTACATACCACAGGACTGACTTTCGTGAACAGAGGTCAGCCCCTGAAACGATGGGACAAAAGTCACCAGAGCCAGGGTCTCTTTAGCTGTTTGAAGCTTTCTGGTCCCAACCACTGTGCCCACTGACTCTGGGCACTGGTTCGTGGTAGTTCTCAAGTGAGTCCAATCCCTCTCTGTCCAGAGAGGACATAACCGTGGCCACCATGCCAGGTGAGCATCAGGCACCTGGGAACTCATCAAAGTCTCTATCTGAAAAGATTTTGCAGACTCATTATACTTAGCCACAGGCATTTTCAGATCCTCATGACACTAGCTGAGGCTGTAAAGGTGTAATTTTGCCTTTTCTAATGCAGATCAGGACTCAACTGATCCTGCTGCAGGTGACAGAAGGAATGAATCCTTACACCCTGAAAAGCTGTCCCAGGAGTGTGTTAAAACACCTTTCCCCTCCAGATTTCACCAATGGTACCCAAAGCAGTTACTTCACCAAACACAAAAATAACACCAGCTCTGAAAAACAAAAGGTATGGTGTTTTGTAAGCTCTGGGCATCATGGGAACTGAGGCAGGTGAGAGGCTGAATGGTGAACAAGGTCCCAGCAGAGCACAAAGGTCCAATGCACAGAGGCAACCTCTCTATTTCTCTCCTGTTGCTGGGATCCTCAAAAAGATTGTGGCTTTGTGGTGTTGGGACACTGTCACGAGCACACCTTTCCCTCCACTCCTCTATTCTGACTTGATTTGTGTTTAGAACGCCCTGAAAACAGCATGGGCTCTCCTAGTGAGCATTGGTGAGGGGGGAGACAACTCTTATCCAGGTGGAAACCCATCCAGCACGTGAGGCCAAGCAACTGTTGTTTGGAGCTTGAAAATTAGTCATCAATGGTGAATAACAAAAGGATGACTTCAGCAAAGCCAGAGGTAATAATTAGTTACGTCATTTGTTAATACGGTATGAGGAAGGAGGGATCTGTCAGATGACTCAGCTCTGATGGAGGGGGAAAAAAAAGGCATAATGTCACAGTGGTTAGGAGGATTTTCCAGGTCTGAGTGCGATGTTGACCAATATAGATGTTGCCATCAGTGTTACCAAAACAGCTCACTCTGAAATTTATCCAGCAGCCAAAAAGCATCTGCATGTAGTAAGAGAAGGGTTGTGATGTGCTTTTAAAAGGGTCTGAGGAATTGTTTCTACCAGCGCTGGGTAGGTGTAAATACCTGATGACTTCTAGGTCTTGCCATTGTTGGAAGTGACTTAATTTTGTAGATAAAATAGAGACCCCATGTCTCAGAGACACATAGCATTGCTTTTTGTCAGCATCACTGTCTATCTTAAAATATATTCACACGAGTACAAAAATTTTCATGAAAAGCATTCAGTGAACTATTATAGCAGATTGTATTTCCCCAGTTTCACTTCAGCAATGTTAAAATGTTTTGGTGACATATAGAGATCTTGTTTCAACTTGCTTTGAATAATTTTGTATTGTATTGCAATATTAATTGAAATATTTTCAATGTAAGCTATATTTTATGGTGCTGGGATTTATGTTGCATATGCCCGTGCTATGTTTAGTTTTGACATTATCAAAGTGAAATGTTTCAGTGGTGTCAGACCGAATGGCTTTTACATTCTTGCTCTATCAAACATTTTAAAATTTTATGGTTCTGTTCAGATTTGGGATGATAAATTGGAAGCAAATTTGTATGTTTCCTGGAGGACAAAAGTTCTAATATCCAGCCAGTTCAGCCTCTGTGTTTAGAAGTAAATCATGTCTTCTGGGCATCATATCTGCAGCTTTGGATAGCTGGTCTGTCTCCCAGCTCCACCACTGCCCTGGATAAGTAATTTGGGGCTTGACAACATGAGGAAAGACATTGGAACAGGTGTCCATGGTCACCCAGAATACATTACTCCATATGAAGGGTGAATTCATCTCTACACCAATTCTCCAGTGTGAGTCACTCACCCTAAACTCGGTGTTTCACCCACTGTGAAATGTCACTTGAGGTCAGGTGAATGAATCTTCCTTTATACAAAAGGAGACCAAAGTGAGCACCCAGCTGAAGATATCCAGCTTTCCTATGATGAATTCCCCTGCTAGTACCTGGTGCAATGAATTTTGGCCCAGCCTCAGAACAGCTTCCACCTGTGCACAAAGGCTTTGTCTTCTCATGTCTCAGGATGGCAGGCTCTGTGGGGAGAAGTAGGGCTGCAGCCTGGACCCCACAAAACAACAAGAGCTTAAAGCAAAGGATCACATCCATCATTTGGTCTGGATATATTTCAAGCTCTATGAGTGCCATGGAGTTTTACATTCACACCAAAATTTAGTTCTCCAGTTATCTCCTTAAACAAAATCCCTTAATCTCCCAACCCATCTAATTTGTCAACTGTAAAATGAGCATTATGCTAATGTTTCTTGTCTCAGCTTGATCTATCTAGGTATATCAGGAGCACCTCTTTCCTTTTGTATATTCAGGGATGAGTACAAGGGAACTTTGATCTTGTTTAGACCTCACTACAACCCAGTATTACCCAACTATTATAAGAGTTGTCCTTTGGGTTTCCTGTATAATGGAAACATTTTCTTTTTATGTGATCAAACATAGCACCATTTAAATACTTAAAACTTCTCCCTGGCAAAGTGGATTCCTTTTTCCCTAACAGTTTGCCTATGCATCCAGTTTGTGATTCTATACTGACAGCAGCAAGTCACTCAATATTTTTGGACAGTATTGGACACATCTCATGAGTACTTCATTCTATTGACAAAGCCCCCACCTGACTTGCTGGGAGCAAGGTCCTCACCAGATGATAAGCAAAATCTCGTTGTGTCTCCTGGAGGGTTTCCCATCCCTCACTGAGCAGGTTGGGAAGCAGAGGGTGAGGGGTCAGGGCAAGAAGGGACAACCAGGACTGCAGCAGATGGTTTCCCACCCCAACCGTCTGGTCTGAGCGGCAGCCCAGCTGCCTCTCTGGAGACGCTGAAATGAGGAAGAGCTGTCAAAGACAGACAGCACAGTGGTTTCAGTTGTGCATTTCAGTTCACCTCAAAGACCTCGCTGCTTCGTTTTTGCAGCGCCTTTGTCTTATTTTCCTTCACACGCAAGTATTCTGAAGCACCTGCTCCTCTGGGGAACCCCTCAGGAGATCTGCAGACCTGAGGGTCAACTCCTTTCTCCCCTCCACATCCAGGATGGATTTGCAAATCACTTTACCTGGATGAAAAGTGTGGTGGGCTATTTGCACTCCCCTTTCTAGCTGCCCACCTTGCTCTAAGACAGTCAAACCAGGCCAGTGTGGACTGGGAGACAAAACTCAGATCTCTCCTACATCTTCTGGCTTGTTTTTGAAGGCTGTGCAATTCTTTGCACCTTTTTTTTCCAGCTTCCTGGGCTTGTTAAATAACAAAACAAAAGATAAAAGCTCAAATAAAGTTGCAGCTGCTCGGCACCAGCCCAGGTCTTTAACACCAAAGGGGTGTGCAGGCAGAGAGGGGCAGTGTGTGGGTTCTCTTCTGTGACTCAACAAGGGAAGAAAACCATCAGAAGGGGCTGATTTTGAAATTAGCATGAAAAATTGTTTGGCACCTTGTGTTCTTTGTCTTTCAAAGTGATCTGGGCAGCCACCCCCCTTCACTGCCCTTCTGTGTCAGAAAACAGTCCTTGATGGGAGGTGTTTTCTGCTACTTGCAGTAATATCTGCTCCATTTCTGGAATTTCTCCTTTTCATAGGGCTCCCTTCATAGGTGCTGTAACCAAACATTGGAGCTGCTGTTCTGGGTCAGGTTAGAGGCACAAAAGACAAGTAAATTGTATTTCCCAGCACTCTGATGATCACCAGGCTCCCTCCCTTCCACACGCTGGCTCCTGGATGAGGCTTGAGCTGCCTCAACTACTCAACAAGAGTTTTTGCTTCTCCCAAAATGTGCAGTGTTATGCAAAAGGTGTAAACAGATTTCACAGAGAAACTGGAGTATGAACATGTTTGTACACAGTGGTATTCGCTGGGTTGGGCCTGAATCCCTTGACAGCTGGGTCTCACAGGTTAAAAGAAACAAGGAAGTCACACAAAGGCAATAGACCAGCAAGGGCTGCGGTTACATGAGACAGCAGCATGTTTAAGCAGGTTCTCAGCCTCTTTTTAAACCAAGCCCAAGTGTTGGCCATGCAGAGCAAAAGTTCATGGCAAAAAGCATCTTTGGGCTGACCAGACCCACAGCATCACGGTGGGAAGCAAGACAAAGCATTGATCTCATCCTCCCTCGTCACTCAGCACCAGAGGTAGATACTTGTAAAATCAATCCAGAGGAGCTGAGATGGGGATAACCACTCTTTGGGCAAAATTTCCACAGCAGCCAGTCCAGCCAAGAAAGAAAATTAGAAATTTGCCACCAAATTACCTCCAAGTCTATTCCATGACTTTATGTATAGCATGTGTTTGATTCTGAGGGCTCTCTCCACCCTCCAACACCCCAAAAAAAACTTTACAAACCACCTAAGGGACATTAACTTTAGTACCTTGGTTATATGTGGAGGAATTTATATGGACAATCCACAAAGAATTTATCTCCCCTTTCTGCAGAATGAGCTATGTCCAGCTCTACTCCAAAATGAACTCACCTGTTTAAGCACCAATCTGTGAGTGGATGCTCATTCTGAAATTAAAATGACTGAATTTTATCAAAGATTGACTTTCACTGGCAGGAGGAAACTTGTCTTTTCATACCAATATGCAGCCCTTGGACTGTTGGGACAAAGTGCAAAAACCAAATGTTTTTATTTTCATGCAAAAAAGAATCTTTATTTTGGTGCAAAATTTACATATAGAAATGTCTCCAGAGCATTTACGGCACGACTTAGAGAAAACAGCTTAATTTTGGGCTTCCATTTCCTCTTCTTTAAAGTGAGTGGCATGCTATTTATATATTTTTCAGTTTAAAGAGTACTGAGCAGGTGCATCAAGCCCAAATTCACTGCAGTCCTGGGATTTACTTAGTGGTCATCAGTGGGAAGGGGACCAATATCTTTGTAGAGCACATCAAGCTCTCCATCACTTTGGATGGCTGTGGATGGACATAGAAGCTTGTCATTTAAACTATACTAATAGACTATGGAAAGAAACAGGCACCTACCTAAACTACCATATTTTAAGACAAAATTAATCAGGACCTATTTAATACCTGTCTCTCACCCTCATATTAACATGTGGGGGATTTATACATGATTAAAATCCTGACATTGGTCCATTGGCCCTGAATCTCAGCATATCACTAGACTTTTAGACCTCTGGTGTCCCAGCCATAGAAGTGGCTTGTGGGGTGTCTGCCACCCTCATAGGATAAGCTAAATTATTAAAGGCAAATGAGCAGTTAAAAGCAGGGTGAACAGTGGCTGAGTTTTGGATCTCTAGTGCTATGAGCAGAGAGGCGATTTCAGAGGGGAAAACTAAAATAGCACAGCACAAACTAAGAGGAAACCACCTTCCCTGGCTATCAGGAAACCAAAACTAAACAAGGGTTAACTGGGCAGATCCAGCACTGACTGTAAGTGGGAGGTTTGGACTTTATTTTATTGTTGTCATTAATTTCCTTCCTTTTACTTTCAGTAGAGGAGCACAGAGTTATTTACATTAGACACAGCTGTGCCCCACTGAGGTATACCATAAGAAACTTAAGGAGTAATAGGAAAAAGCAGCAGAAGGGACATGGATGATTTCTGGTACTAACACCAAGGGCTTGTGCCATTTTTTCCCTTTGGAGCACACAGTGATGATACCAATCCCCCAGATCTTTGCTGGTCCATCTACAGGGTGTCAGATGGAAGGATGAGCCACTCTCCCATTATAGGACTTGAGAGACCTGTGACATACCACATTATTTTCTTTAATCATGCTTGTATTGCAGAAAATAGTAAGAGAGACTTAGTTTTAGCAGTTATCAGTAGGTTCCAGAATTAATGAACTGGAGCAGATCATGCCCCTTGGTGCACATCTCTGCTCAGAAGAAGGCTCGGTGCCCATTCTCTTTTTTGCGTGTTGAAGGGTGGGCTCCTTTCACTCGGAGCAGGGGGATGCAGGCAGCAAAGCCTGCGTGACTCTGCCTGAACCACTCCCTTTCTTTATACATTTCCTTTCCTCCCACTATTTGACTGTCTCGGCTAATTAGATTATTAAAACATGTGCCTTTTGTGAAGCTCCAGGGATGGTGAGGACCTGACCTCAGCCAGCAGCTCCACACACAAATGCTAGGTCAAAGCAAAGGACGAGTTCCCCACATCCACCTCCACCCTGCTCCCCCCTCTGCTCCCTGGGACCTTGTTTATCTTAACGCCAGCTGAGTTTCCCAGGGAAACCCGGCACAAGGCATTTGCCAGAGCTCATTCCTTTGTGCAGCTGAGCCGAATATATCTCTGCCAGAGCTTTTTTTGCCTAAACCCCTGTAAATTCACTGGGGCTCATCACTCGCCTCCCGAGGCTGCTCCTCCAGGGCAGCTCAGCATCTCTGCGTGGCCTTGGTGGACACAGGTTTGCAGAAAGGCTTGGGGACTCAGCAGGAACCAGAGCATTTCAGACTCCTGGCACATCCAAAAGTCAACGCCTCATCCCTGCACGGCTTCCCTCCCGCCCAGGTTCCTGCACAGCCGGCCAGAGGCTTTATTTATGGGCTGGGATGCTCAGCAGCAAAATGGTTAGAGCTCTTGGCATCGGGGGTCAGAATTACCCTTCCAAGTTAACACCCATTGAGATGAATGGGAGCACACCCTTTTCTGCGGGTGTTATTGTTGCAGTCTGCCTGGCTGCGGACTCAAAGGCAAGAGTTTACCTTGGTTTGCAACCAGAAAGGCTGGAAATTGCCTCTCTCTCTCTCTCCCTCTCTCTCTTTTTTATTTTTAATGAAAGGAAAATGAAAGTTTGCTTTTGCAGATTTGTGGGGTGTGGAGTACAGAGGAATGGTGAAGCAATATAATTTGGGTCTCATGGTGCTGAGCATCTATGAAGTCGCCTGACTTTGGAGAGCAGGAGATGACTGGATGCTCTGGGAACTGAGCTCCTCCGTTCACCCTGGTTCCTGTTGGCAGCCAGGGAAAGTGGCTGTGTTATCTTTCCATCATATCTGAGAAAAGGCTGAACCTAATAAGGAGTTGGAGCTGCTTAACCCCAGAAACTGCTAGAGTTTCCCACACTTGGCTGCTGCAGACACACCCTGGGGTACAGACACTGCCCCAGCAGCAGCTCCACTGCCGTGTCCCTCTGAAAGATGGACCTGGGCTATGCACAGGGCTGCACCACAGTTTGGACATCCCTCCAAGTGCATCTCACTGCACTCCCTCCCTTTCCCTCTGAACAACTCTGGAAGGTGCAAACCATGAGAGATGGAAAAAGGATGAGCCTTGACCTGGAGAGAGGCACATCCAACCCATAGACTCTTCAGCCATCAGGTGTTCATATGGTACCACAGAGGAGGTGCCAAACCCACAGTGGATGAGATGCTCACCCCACCTGTCTGCCAAAAGTTGCTTTCCCCCCTACCCTGAGAAGAAGGAGTTGGCTGGGGAGACAACATGTCTAGTCTTTAATGCCCAGCTCCCATCCTGGCATGCCTTACCCATCTCAGCACCCTTTACTGTTCCCTGGGAATCCACAATCAGAGAAGCTGAAACCAGCTGGGACCACAAACCAGTGCCTGGAGGCCATGTTTGCAGGAGGAGAGGTTTACTGAGCAGCCCAGAGGGACTCCACTGCACTAGCTGGTGTTTTGTGTCGGGATAACAAACCCACCTCAAGGGCTCATGTGCACTTGAAAGGGTTCAGTGGGAGAAGCAGCAAAACACCTGTCCTCCAGGGGAGATGCAGACTTTGCCTTCAGAGGAGAGCTTTGGCATGGAGACTCTGGAGTGGTTCCTAGAATAAAATAAACTACCCTGGTGCAAAGGTTTTCTCCTTTGATTAACATTAATTACGCATTTAGTAGGGGCAATAAGGACCTGTAATGCTGCCTACCCTGCTCACAGCACCACTAGCATGCATGTAACCCAGAGTACATGACAAAAAGCAAGCAAAAATACCTTTACTGCTCCACTGTACCCCCTTGCAGCCTCTTCCCCTCTGAGGTACAAATCAGAGTTGAAAACACCCATGTGCCAGGGGTTATTTGCAGGAAAAATTATGCTGGCTGGGGGATTGAGGGTGTTTTCATCCACGCTTTTAAGCACAGTAAAACCAGGCTGAGGCACAGGCTGCCTGGTGTGCAGCAGGAGCAGCCCTAAGGCCTCGGGTGCTTGGGATTTGCATCCCTTCAGAGCTCCCCTTTATTTGCTTGGGTAGCCAAGGCCTCGTGGGGATAACAGTAGGATGCTCTGTGCGTGTGTTACTCCCTGTGCATGTGATGCAGACACACACCTGTATGCACAAACACAACTGTGGCTGAATGGGTAACCCCAAGGAAAACCATTTCCTACAACCTTCTCCCTCAGCTCCCAAAGGCACCAGAGCCAGGGTGGTGAGGGGATCTGGGCACCCTGTGGGATGCAGCACCCATTCCTGGGGTCTGTGCTCCTCCTGACCCCTCTGCTCTGACCACCTGGTCACAGCCAACCTCTATACCCTGCAAAATCACACCTCAAGCACAGCTGCCAGCACATGCAGGACCAATTAGTATAAAATCAGGAGGCAAGTCCCCAAATTCCTGAGGTGAGAAGGAAAACCATCTACAACGGCCTCGTTTGCTTTTTTAATGGTTACCCTTAACCAAAAAGGCTTCAAACACACTGCAAATAAATTCCAGTTAATAAAATCCTGCAAGGCTGTGGACTTTGAAGAGGTTTGGTTAAAAAAAAAAAAACATTGGCAAGGACAGGATTGTCCAAGGAATTAGAGGAAACTGGGCGGCATTTCTGCAGAAACGAAACTGCTCCTGCACCGGGTGCACCCTGTAAACACCTGAGTGGCCCCAAGAGCAAGGAGCTAAGTGAAATCACATGACCTTCTATAAAAACTTTAGGAATCGGATATGAACTGGTTCTGTGAGCTGAGGATAATGCAGGCACATAATAAATAAAGGAAGAGAAACGTGGTTGCAAAGAAATCCACTCCTAAGTAAATCCTTATCTAAACACACTGCTCAGGAACACTCAGCCTGTGCTGCTGTGACTGTGCTCTCCATTACTTCTCAGATAAAATATGATTAAAAATGTTCTTTCTGCCCAATTACACCAAATAAAGAGCTTTTGCCAGCCTGAGAAATTTGTATGTTTGCAACCAGAGATGCAAATCATGGTCCTCCTGGCAAAACTCTGCCTTGCTGTTCTTAGTTTTGCACAGCAACGACTTTGCTCTGTGCTGTTTGTTTTTCCTGGTTCAGCTGGGAGTCAGGAGGTTTATGTAAAAGCAAAAGGTGACGCTTCACTCAAAAATAAACTGCTGCTTGAGTGATCATGGGCTGCTTTATAAACAGGCTGTAAACAAGAAGAATCCAAGAACTCCTGCAAAATATCCGGGTGCAAAACTGCATTAGAATCACAGAACCATAGAATGGCCTGGGCTGGAAAGGGCCTTAAAGATCATATCCTTCCACCAGCTTGCCATGGGCAGGGACACCTTCCACTAGAGCAGGTTGTTCCAAGCCCATCCAGCCTGGCCCTGAACACTTCCAGGGATGGGGGATCCACAGCTTCTCAGGGCAATGTGTTCCAACGCCTCACCACCACCACAGGAAAGAATTTCCTTGAATCTGTATTTCCCCTCTTGTTTAAAACCAATCCTTGCCCCATCGCTCTCTGCCCATGCAGAAATAACTGCGGACATGGCAAATCCAAGTTGTTGCAGCAAGTTGTGTGTCTGTTGTTTTCATGGCTGTGACAGTGGAAAATGCTCACAGCAGGGCAATCCAGCCCACGGGACCTACAGCAGCTTGGCACCAGCAACTTTTCCTCCTTTTTCCCACAGCTGCAGATCCCACGAGCGAGGCTGGAGACATCTCAGGTATTTCTGCACAGTGAAGGGACAGATTGCAGAAATACAAAGCCTTGGTGAGACCCGTCTGCTGTCTCTGCAGTGGTGGGCCAGGGGAGAGCACACTGTCTGTGCATGGGTGAGCCAGGTTAGATGATGGGTAAAGTCACTGTGGTTTTGTGGTTGGAGCCCAGGCCAGCACAGCAGAAGAGCCGAGCTCTTGCTCCATCTGTCACCAGCTTCCTATGCGAGCGGAGTGTTTATTCACACACCCGAGACTTGGAAAGGAGCTCAGAAAGCTGTTTTCTTTCCAACCCAACTGAGTGTGTGTTGGATTAAAATGATACCAAGCGAGAGTGCAGAGCAACCTCCCTCTGCATGGCCATGCCCGTGTAACGGAGACGCTCTCTGCTCTGCTAATATTTACAGGCAATAGATTTGGTCAGACTCTAATGATCACCTTTCTTGCTTCACAGGACTTCCTTCTCGTGCCCATCTGCAGGACTCGTACCCTTGGCTGTCAGCTGTGTAAATTTGCTGAAAAGCAGAACTGCACAAATAACTGATAGGGGTGAGGGGTGGCCAGACTGGAAAAAACAAACATATTTGCCATGGGGTAACCAGAAATGGACATTTCCCAGCTAGGAAGGGGGAAATTGGCATTTTAATAAAATAACTGTGCTTTGGGCCAAACAAGCACTTTGTCTGACCACAGCAATCTCTTAAGTGTTTTTATAAATTGCACAGATAATTTGTTAATGTGAGAGAAGCTTCAAAGAGAAATGAAACATTTCTACTAAAAAATAACGTCGGGGTTTTTTTTGGTTTTGTTTTTTTTTTCTTTTCACTCGGGAACAATTTCCTGAAATTGCTCTCAGTCAGTGAAACATTGCAGTCAAGCCCATCTGCATATTTTGGAAGAGAAAAAATTGCTTTCTTCCACCTCACTTCTTCTCTGCCTGTTAACTCAACTGTATCCTCACCCATTTCATCCCCTTTACTTGCTTCCTCCTTTTCTCCTGTAACAAATGTGAATTTCCTGTCTTTTTTTTTTCACCCTATCTAACCCGTTATCTGATCCCTTCTCTCTCACTCCTGACCTCTCCTTCCTCCAGCTGACCTCCTGATATCCATTTATCTCCTACTCCGAAAAACCACCTCTTCCCGTTTTCTTTCCCACAGCGGAGCATTCCCAGGGAGGCAGCTACTGGGCGTTACAGGAATAAGAGCTGGGAAAAGGGAATAAATCCAAACCCAAGCTGTACAAGGCTGGGAACGGAGCCCTGTGGCAATATTCCCTGGGTGACATTTATACTTTGATAACCTGAAGTAAAACTCTGATTCCACATCCTTAGATTGTGGGTGTGAAGTTAGCATTGTTCTGCATTAATCCTCAGGGATGTGGCCTTGAATTAACGAGGTCCCGTCATGACTCTCATCACCCCTGCTCAGCATTAGGTGTCGTGAATCGGGCAGTGGGACTCTGCCCTCCAGGTCTCCCTCCACCCCAGTGTGATGAGATAAGGTCTTTGCCAGGCTCTGCAGGCTTCCCAGCTGCTCTGCACAGCAAACATCTAAAGATGGCAGGGAGCCAGCGCTGGGCTGTAACGGAGATGTGGTGTTCATACAGCCCATATCTGATCACGTGTGGCAGGCAGGGATCGTTAATAAAAGCCAGGGCTCTTTGGAGGGCAACTTTGCAAGCAAGCAGGACACAAGAAAGGGAGCTAAACATTCCCTTTCCCTCCGCAAGTCTTTTGTTCACAGCTTGCTGCCACCCTCCTTGCTGTAAAAGAGCAAAGCAGTGGGACATCTGAGGTCTTCTCCCTGGGATCCAGTGACAGGACACATGGAAATTATTCAAAGCTGTACAAGGGGAGGCTTGGATGGGAAATTAGGAAACATTTCTTTACTGAAAGGGTGGTCAAACACTGGAAAAATCTTCCTAGAGAGGTGGTAGGTGCCCCAAGCTTATCAGTAGTTAAGAGGCATTTGGGAAATACTTGAACTTTGGTCAGCCCTGAATTGGTCAGGCAGTTAGACCAGATGATCATTCAAGGTCACGTCCAACTGAAGTATTCTATTCTATTCTATTCTATTCTATTCTATTCTATTCTATTCTATTCTATTCTATTCTATTCCACCTCTAAAATGGAGGCAGGGATTTGAACACTCTCTCCTTAATAATCATGTTTGGACAGGGCTGAACTTTCCAAGGTATAGTTTTTGCTCTGGTGTTTTCCAATCCAAATTCATGTTAAACCCAGAAATATCCCCTGGGCAGCTGACTGCTGAAAGGGTACAGCTCCTGACCCTCCTTGAGCCACCAGCAGAACCTCAGAACCCACCACTGATTTAACCCTTTCACTTGGATTTCCCCAGTGGGTTTGTCCCAAATTGCACCAGCCCTGCAGACATGGAGCAGCACACGAGGTTTTTGTGGTGTGGGGGTTTGTGTGGTGCTGGGGTTCCCCGAGAGCACGGGGCATCCTCAGGGTGGGGAGAGGGCAGAGTTGTGTGTGTTACCACCCTCCTGGGCAGCAAAGGTCTCTTAAACACTGTGACAGCAGAGAGGAACCGACAGGCGTCCTGGGGGAAATGGTGGTCACCAAGAAGAGTTTCAGTTTTGTCTAAACTTTCTGTGGAAAAATTCCCCCTTTTCAGAGAAAAGCTACATGCCCACTTGTTATGCAGAAATATATCTATGTACATATACACACACTATTATTCAGAATGTAAACACATTTCTGTGTGTATATGCACACACATATATGTAAACATCTACGTAGACATGTTTTGATTTGAGGCATTCAGTGTCTGCTCTCCAGTAACAAGTGTTTCCAAATTACAGTGAATTTATTTGCAGAAAAAGGACAATTTTACAATCCCATTAATGAAAACCAAATCCTTCAAAGAAATTGATTTTAAAATAAAAGTTCCAGCCTCTGCTGCTGGCCAGCATTGACTAACCATCCACAGAGGAGTGTTCACTGGCAGGGATGGTGCACAAGAGTGATCAACAAATTCTTGCAGGGGGACCAGAGGTATTGCTGCTCATTCTCAAACCACTTGCCAAAGTGGAATAAATGGGCCAGAAAAAGCACTTTCTTTTGGCTTGAGAGTGTCTGTGCTGGGGCTTTTTCTTATGGTGGGGATGAATATAAGTTTTGTGGGCTTATCTCACTGTAAATCACCGCCTGGCACAGCTCCAGTGAGAGTCTCCACTGAATCACCCATCGACAGGTGACTCCAGTATGTCCTGGCCTGAACTCTCCATTTAAGGAGGTTGCATTTCTCCTTTTTTTCTGGACTTCCCCAGATCCTGTCTGGATGTGTTTTATGCTCCTGTGCCCCAGAAATGTGATGCACTGGTCAGAGTTTGTGGACACCATGGGTTCCTCTCTCCTGAGGTGATCCTGCAGTGGAATTGTGCAAGTGCATGTACTTTGCAGGGGCTCAAAGCACAATCCCTCTCCACTGTAGCACACAGAATAAACAGCTGCAGAGACAAATCAGTACAACATCTGCAGCCCTTCCCTGTCTGAGTTGGGATTTTTTCTTACGCTCTGATGGCTTTATTCACATATACCCCAAAAATGTCCTGTATCTTTCTCTTCCTACACAGGGTTTCTCTTCTAAACCATTCACTGCTCCCACCTCCTCTAAGAAACCTTTCTTTCCCCTATGCAGGTTCTTCAATTCAAAGGATGTCTGTTTTACAAAAAAAAAAAATAAAAAAACTCTGCCTCTTTGTTCTTCCTTCTACACAAGTTTCCTTTTAAGTGGCTGGAGAGACCTTGATTTCTCTAAGTGCCAGAACCCTTTGTCAGGTTGGCTCTCTGATCAGGCTCCTCGGTGGAGTTAAATCCCTTGCCAAGCTTTCCCACATTTAGCCAACAGCCCCTTTGAGCTGAGTCTTGAAAAACTGGCTTGTCCTCAGCAGCAGCTCTCCCTTTGTCCAACAGAGCTCCATTTGAATGTGTAATCATCAAAGTTTAATGAGGCTCTTTTGTGAGCCTTATTCCAGGTGGAAACATTTTTAGATTTTTTTTTTTCTTCTGGGTTTTGGCTCAAAAATATGTAGGCAAGAAGAGAAGGGAGCAAAGAACTCCATACCCAAAGCAGAGTTTGCTGCTTGATACCTGCCTAAGCCTTTCCACAAAAATTCCATCAATAATTCAGACAAGTTGCAAGGAAAGACAGGGAGAACAGGTCAGCACCACCACCTGGTAGCTGCTTCGTGCCTGACCAGGAGACACGGAGAGAGAGAGCAGCAAACTGTTGAACCAGGTGTTGAGGAATTCCTTGGCTTGTTTGGAGCTTGAAAGTGTCCAGCTATACCTTACGAGGAGGGGTGGCTGAGGGAGCTGGAGGTCTTTAACCTGAAGGAAAGGAAGCTCAGGGGACCTTCCTTTACTCTTTACAACTACTTGAAAGGAGGTTGAAGCAAGGAGAGGCTTGGTCTCTTCTCCCAAGAAATAACTGACAGGACCAGACAGAATGGCCTCAAGTTGAGCCAGAGGAGGCTTGAGTTGGATATTGGGGAAAATTTCTTCACCAAAAGGTCTCACAAGCTTTGGCACAGGCTACCCAGGGCAGTGGTGGATTCATCATCCCTGGAAGCATTCAAAAGATGTATGGATGGGGCATTTGAAGACATGGTTTAGTGGTGAACATGTGGGTCTGTGTTAACACTTGGACTCGATGATCCTAGAGGCCTTTTCCAACCTTAGTGGTTCTATAATTCACCTTTGCACACTTTACCCCCAGCCCACCTCTCAGGGGCTGCATTTTTGCCCTATTTCTGACCCTTCCAGGAGCAGAAAAGTTTTAACCATGAACCCATGACCAGAGAGGAGTTTTTCACCTTGGTGTTTACCTGCCTTGGAATAAGCTCAACCAACTCTCTCCTGGAGGTCCATAAATGTAAAAAAAATAATTACTTCAGTGAAACTGCCTGCCTTTTCAGCTAGCTGGTGGCTCTGGTATGTCTGCTCTGAGAATTAGATCACAATGTTATCCCAAATTCTCCATTGCTTCTGGGTTGACCTCTGTGGGTGGAGCCTGGGCAGGTTCTCCAGTTGAGCCTCTAGCCCAAGCATTGGGGTGGGGTCTAGACATTGATAGCTGTGCTGTGAACACAAGTTATCTGCCAGAAAGTCAGCTCACTCCTTTCCTTCCCTTTCCTTCCCTCCTTCCTTCCTTCCTTCCTTCCTTCCTTCCTTCCTCCTTCCTTCCTTCCTTCCTTCCTTCCTTCCTTCCTTCCTTCCTTCCTTCCTTCCTTTTCTTCTGCTAATACAGCTCAAATAAATCACCGGCAGTGGCTGCAGAAGATTCAGAGCTGGGACTTGATCATGTCGTGGTATAAAACTCTGCCAAGCACACAGGAGACCACTACATGTGCAATTAAATTAAAATTAATAAATAGCCAAGGGGTTGCTTTATCAGCGTAAAATAGATGCTAATTACTGTGGTGAGGTCACAGGTTCTTCTGGAGCCTATTGGAAAGGGTTATAAGAGTCTGTGTGGACTACCTTGGCCAAAGCCTAGTGATAGCTTTGAGCAGCAGGTGAAAGAGCCCACTTGGTGTTTAGGTGGCAAATCAAACCCATTCAGAGTCTGGCAGCTAAATGTTGCTGAGGGATCTGCAAATCTCAAACCATGGGCTTGCCACAGCTCAGAAAAGGTGAGTTCTGGGCTGACAAATGATACAGGGACACAGTTCACCTGGGGAGGGGGCTTTCCTGCAGATTTTTAAAGATCTCTCCATCTACATCCCATTTTGGCCTCGCCAGCCCCTAAAGTGAAGCAAACAGCTTTCTGGTGGGTTGAGCCTCCCAAACAGACCTGCTCTCACCATGGACACCAGAGGAGTGGGGAAGCATCCAAGAAGAGCTCAGGTTGAGGTGGATCTCCAGCAGTTGAGTGGTTAGCAGGCACTTTGTGGCTGGGGCTGCAGAAAGCACAGGCTGGCTGTGTCACTGTCTTGCAGGACACCATGCACAGTTCAGGACCCAAAGGGGCACCCTGGCTTTAACTCAGCTCAGTGCCTTGAAGACTGAGACAGAGTGGGAGGAAAATTAACCAGAAAGGAGACAGGAAAGCCACAACAGAACATGCTGAATTCTTGGAAATCAGACCTTAAAAACAGGTATTAATTCCTTGTTTCAGTTTTTGTGAGAAATGAGAAGAAAATAACAAAACCAGGCCCTGTTTCAGCAAATTATGAGTTCTGGTTTGCTGGCTGGCAAAGGTTATCTTCAGCAGAGCTGCAGCAGCTTGTGGCTGTGGTCTAACAAAAGCCTCACAAAGTATGTCTGGAGGAAAAAAAAATTAAAAAAAAAGAAAGATAATCTGTCTCTTTTGCACAGCCCGTTTACATTTGCCTGGTTAAAATGCTCTGACAGATCATTCTGGTGGGAGGAATGGCTGTGGAGACCAACTCCACCTACAAATTCTGCTGCCTGTGGCCTTCAGGTGATCAGTTTCCAAGTAATGAGGTCTGGGGCTCAGGCTGTCCCTTGAGTGGGACCACAGTCCATTTCCATGCTCCTGGTGAGCACACCTTGAGTGGGGTTGATGTGTGACAATTGCCAAAGACATAAATGTGAGTCAGAGATGCCTGCACTGGCTTCCCACACATCCATCCCCTGTGCCACCTCAGTGGGAACAAACTTTTATCACTCCTTCTGCGCTGCTCTACCTGGGCTTCCCAGATGGTTTAGGAATCCCCATGCAATGAGACATAAAGCAGGGTCTACATCCAAGTCTATAATACCGGCAACAATGGAGACTCAGACCAAGGTGCCCTATCTATGACCTGAGATGACAGCTTGACCCCTGCAGTACCTCTCTCCATGTTCTCCATTCGAGTGGAGGCTCATCTCAATTTAACAAACCCTCACTGTGAGCCTTATGCCAGGCCTAAGGGTGACCATGTCCCTCTTTGAGGGATGGAGGCAGGAATCAGACAAAGAAAATGCCACCATGGGACCAATTATCATCTGGCTCCCCACAGGAAGAGCGGAATCTATAGATGAGAGTCATCATCTCACCCTCTCCTATGCTTCCCAGATCACTTCCAGTCACATTAGATCAATTTAAAAGGACCTCTGTGCAGCTTTTGGAGGTGTCAGGAAGAAAAACCTGGATGCTATTTTTATCTGATTATCATCCAAACAAAGCCAACATGACAGGTCTCAGAATTAAACGCAGCATTAAAACCAGTTTGGCTGCTTTATTGCCACCACCTGAGTGAGTGAAGCACCTGGATGGAGAAGGCAGGTCCCAACAGACCGGAGTCAGACATTTGGCAGAGATATTGAGGGCATCTCTCAGCAGTGGGTTAGTTAACACTCACAGGCATTTCCAGAGAAAGTGTTTTAATTGCTGAACACCAGTTAGCAGCGCCTGCTCCGATGGGTGCACTGATGTCTCTACTTTCAGCACTGCTATTTCCAGCTTTCAGACAAACAGCACTTCACATTTAGCTAATTACTCTGAGAGAGCAGCAGGGTTTCTGGGGCTGCAGATCTCACATAGTTTCTATTAATATCCCCCAGGGCTTCCAGGTTTGTGTTCCCTTGGGATAACACTGATCTCTCTTTGCCAGGACCACTCAGGTCTTGTGCATCCACTCACTCCCAACCACTTAACATGGCAGCTAGCTAATAATTTCCCTTATCACATAACCCTCCTGATAAAGCTGCTCTGCAACAGCAGTGGGGACTGGTTCCTGGTTCCCTTAGATCTGGCCCTGGCTCCAGTGGGGACTAGAGGCTCACAGCAGAAGACAAGGCTTGGGCTGGGGTTGTGCAAGGTTTGCTGCTGTTTTGTCCCTCACCCTGACTCTTACCTTGCTGCCCCCAAAAGAACACTGCCTTGAGCAGGTGCCTAAAACCAGCTCCCACAAAACACAGCAAACTCAGAGGGGAGACATGGAATGTGACTGATGGTAGATGCTGAGGAGAAGGATGCAGTGTTGGCATCTTCAGGACTCAGTATCTCATCCTGGGCTGTAGGGTCCCTGCTTGGCAACCTCCACCTGTGTGGGTGCCCATCCAGACTTTCCCACAGGAAAGACAGCAACAGTGACATAGGAGAGCCCAAGATACAGGACTTTAGAAACCTAAGGCAGCTTTAAAACCCCTCGTTCATTTGCATCTCCCTCCTCTTGCCTGCACTGAACCGTAGCTGGCGGGGAGGATTCAGACAGGGCACTTGAGTCCTGGTTTAAATAGCTCATCTGGCTCTGCCTTAAATTTATGGGGATTACACTGAATCAAAGAGTGCACGGCTGGGAGTTTAAGAAGTTTTTTGTTCCTCTGAATTGCATGAATCCTAAAAGATCTCTGGCATCAAAAGCACCTATTAACCCCAGCAACTTTGTTATTGTCATAAGGGACATGTTTTTACTCTCTGTTGCACTATCCAAAGCTTAAAGTCAACAGAGACAGGTCTGTTGACTCCGCTGCACTTTATTAGCCTGATAGCAGAACCCGTGACCACCCTCTTTAGAGTGATTACAGAAAACTTGAGATAAAGGAAATTTAAAACAGGACAAGTACAAGTAAGTACATGTTAAAAAGTGGAAGAATTTCCATCTTTCCATGAATCCTCCTGGTAGTCCCTGTGCTCTTGCAGTCACAGTTTCTTTTTTGCAAAGAAGTTTTCTTTCCCAGCTTCTTGAGTGATTAACAGGAATAACTCCCTAGTGAGAGCCAGGGAAACAAGCTGCATTAGCAAAAAAGTGCTGTCCTATCCCATGCAAAGAAAAAAAGGAAAAAGCAATAGCCATAATCCCCTAATTACTTATAGCCAGAGTCTCTGCCTGCCCAGCATCTTCTTTAAACCAGTGGCAATTCTGAAACTCAGATCAAGACTTCATTGTTCCTCCCCCCAAAAAATCCAACATTGTGTTAGTGTAAACTAAAGAGTTGCAAGCAATAAAAGGCTGTTTTGGGGGTGGCTGGCGTGGAGGTTACAGGCGACAGCTGGTGGGTGTCTGATGGGGCTGCCCTTTCTAGTTGCCATCTGGACTTTGCATAGGACATGAGAGAATAAGCTACTTATACCTTAATAAGGAAAAAGCCTGTAAAAATGGAATGGGGGTGGTGGTTTGGCTACAAGATCACTTTGTAAATAAACAGGAATGCAAGCTTGGACTTTGCTGTTCTCCTTGGGCTAAGACACGGACAGCAGCTGGAGCCTGAAAGCACCTAGAAGTTGCAGGGATATATAAACATTCTGACCCTGATGTATTAGTATGTGTGAAATCTGTTTAACACATTAATTTGGTTATTATTATAGCCATTTAATCACAGCGGAGACAGGAACACCAATGCACCAAGGAGGCCGATTCCTCCACCCAGGCAAAACAAAAGGCAAAACTGTTGTCATAATCCATTGAGAAAAGGATGGATGGGGCCAGGGTTGCAAAATGAGAGGGAATTGATGCAGGAGAGAAACACAGGACCAACATGCACTCGATGCAAGTGTGAGTGTGTTTTGCTGTTGGTACACAGATACGTCTATTTACTCTCCCTTTGGCAGGTGAGCTGCATTTGGATGGACCAAATTTACCCCATTACTTCAGAAAAAGTAGTTTTACCAGGCCTGGCATTTCCCCACAGCGCCTTGACACACCACAAGTAATGTAAATATGACATAAATAGGCATTAAACTCACTTAATACCAGTTCCCCTGCAAGAGGGGTTCAAAAGGCGTATAGGGGCCATTGACTCCAACTTTTGGTTCACCTTGGCTTGAAGGTGACCAGGGTGAAGTTATCACAGCAGCAGTGCTGAGAGCTGTCAGCGTAAAATAAAAGGTTTTGGCAGATCAGCTCTGCCCAGTTTGCCTGCAGATGTTTTGCATTGCCCCTCTGCCCCATCCACCCTGGGGCACTTGGTGCTGGCATTGGTGCCCAGACTGGTGGTGGGTTGGGTTCAACCCCAAGCAGATGAGCTGCAGGGGCAGTCACTTTTCTGACGGCAGAGATGGAAGCTGCCAGTGCTCTCCCTGCCAAAGCTCATCTGTCATAGCCTTAATTTGCTCCTCTGCATCCCAGCTCTGTCTCTTCCCCTTCCTGCAGCTGGCCTAGAGTAGGTAAAACTTGTCCCTGTGCTGTGTTGGCACAGCCACAGCCCGTGGCAACCCCTTCCCGTGGGAATCCCCGGCTAGGGAATTGCAGGTGGTTTCCAGTCCTTGGAGCATGACCTTACTGGGAGACTGGGGACATGGCATGCCTCTCCTTCCGGCTCCTTCATCCCATCCTGTCAAATTTGTGCTGGGGAGCAACACCACATGGTCGGCAATTTGCCTGTTTTACACTGATGCAACCCTTCATCTTCTCAATTTTTAGCATTTTTGCCCCCCAAACCTTTCCCCATGTTTGAGTGCACCTGCTGCCCTGTTGGACTTAACTCACAGGATCATTAAGATGTGGGAAAAATCAACACCAGCACTACTTTTGCTCCCTACAGCAGTGCTTAAGCCACATTTCTACCCCTGTCTCAAGCTACTGGCCTTGGTGTCAGCACCTAAACCTGACCCGTTATCTAAATGTGCCAGGCCATAAACCCGAGGAGCAGCAAGCAGATAACCAGCAACATCAGATGCTACTTAGAAAGCATTTTGTTCCCGATTAAAGCCAAAACATGGGCTAAGAGCTATTGAGGGAAAGTGCAGAGCACTTGATTTCCCTCTTTTGCTAACACACTCGGAGAAAGAGGTGACAAGCTTGTGGAAATGGCTGCAATTTGCAGTCGTGCTGCATACATGAATAGGAATTGGAATGGAGGAGACAAACAAGAAATATACTGTAGGATTTCCTCCTGTGAAGCTCATACAAACCAATTAGCCCCTCATCAAAGAGGAACTGTATCCCTATCACCATACTTTTTATTTCCTAAGAGCTAGGTGGTTGTTTTTATTAACTGCCACTTTTTTTTTTAATTCTTTCTCTTCTCTTCAGTTTTCCTGGGGGAAAATGTACCTGAAGATGAAGGCAACTGCTCCTCCATGCTCTCATGTGGTTTTAGCATGAGGCAAATTTCTGGGTGTCAAATGAGTTGCTCCTTATGCCAATGTCACAGAAAAATGAGTGTGTGGGAGGGCTGGTGGCTTCTGTTTAGTGGAGTTGTCAAAGATTGTGCTAATTAGCGATTGGAAAGACGTATATTTTGGAGGTGTGGAGTGATCCAGGGAGGCAAGTCTAGGCTTGTCTAGAAACTTTTAAGGGCCAGCTGCAAAGGGACATTCGGGCTCGGGAACTGAAGCATGTGGCTAAAGTGGGATTTTTGAGAGACCTCCAAAGATTGTTTCTGGCTTAGGTTCAGGCATATGCATCACTTAACTCTGGAATGAGTGAACTGAGCTTGTATGGGCTCTGACAGCATCTCCAGCTGCTACCCAAGCTCAGGAGAATTGGTGGAAGTTGGTGGAAACTGTATGTTGTGTTACCTTCGTAGCTCCAGGCTGCTGCTGACACCAGTGGCTGGTGGCCACCTCCATGTGGCTGTCTCAGGGCTGGGCTGTCCATCATTTTACCTCTTGTGGTTATTTACACTGGTGAAATGTGAAAGTGAATCACAGGTGGATGCAGCAGTTACAGAAAGAGGCTGAGATGGACCTCGGGTGATCCAGAGGGAAGTTTTTCACCAGCCCAACTGGTGTGTGTCTGTGCCAGTGGCCAGTTGAAGTGAATATGGTGTGTGTGAGCAGGAGCTTTACCTGCAGCCTGAGATGCCTCATCCTTTGCCACGCCTCAGACTTAACCAAGGAGGAATTGTTTTGCCATGCTGTAGCCCCAACACCACCCCATGGGAGTCTCTAAGATGGGAGCATGTTGGGAAACCTTTTTCATAAAGACTGGAAATGACAGAAGGAGATGCTTGTTCCTCTGCATCATCGTGACATTAGTCCCTGCCAGATGTCCAGAGCTGGCATTGCTGGGCTGCAGTGGCTCCACACCTGCTTGACATCTAGATAAACCCCTTTCTGTACCCACAGCATCACCAACACTAGATAAGGTATTTCTTATTAGGGAGACCAGCTAATTTTGGAGTCTGAAAGCTCCAGCACAAGGGAAGCCTCCAGCCATTTACACTGTCTGATGTGTAGTGGCTCATGCTGGAGGGAAAGCTGGTGACCAGCTGAAATGACAGTGCCTGAAGGAACGCAGTGCATCATCCAGCATGCAGCTGCCAAAGCCATGGGGAAGGGCCTTTTCCAGGGGACTAGCATGCTCATGGTCTTAGCTCTGGGAGCTCTTCTCAGCTGAAATGGGCTGGGGTCTGGCCTTCAGGGCAAACCAGCAGCAGATTTGAGGTGAGAGGGTCTGAATGGGGAAGGTGATGGGGGCAGAAATAGCAGGTTGGGAACATCTCCATCATTGCAACTGAATCCAGAAGGAGATGCATGTTGACAGCCTCGGTGTCTAGCTTTCGACAACTGATTTGGTGAATTGGGGCCTGTGCAAATAACTAAGAGCAGATGTGTGAAGTGTTTTTTATTTTCTAGAATTAACACTAGATACAAGAATACTAAAGAAAGTTGCCTGAATATCCCCACCATGGGAGTCCCCTGACCTTCTCATCCTTTTTCTTTACCATTCCCAGACCAGATACAGATTTCACTTGCACTAGAATAAATGACTTTGACTGGAGCCACGGAAGATATTAACCAGTGCACAGGAGAGCCAAGGAGGACTAGCTCTTTTCACACCATTTGCTGTGTACACGCAGATAATGACTTTGCCTGTTCTTTGCTTTCAGCCTCCTGTCGCAAGTCCTTTCGACGCGGGGGGCTCACCCTGTGGCACAACATCTCTCCTGATTTCCGCTGGAACAGAAATGCTTTCGAGATCCCATTTATAACTCTGTTCGCACAAAATGTGACAGTTTTAGCTATATTGGAAGACCAGCCTGACCCTGGCAGCCGCTCGCACTGTGATCAGCATAGTTATCAGTCAAACCATGGTATGTGGTGTCTGGTGGCGATGCTGTGGCAGTGGAGGATGGATCTGTTCCTGCAATAATGTGATCCATGCAGCAGCAACGCTGATAAGCAGTGAAGCGCAGACCCGAAAAAACAGACAGGTGGAGGAAGAATCATCTCAAAGTCAGGCACACAAGTCTGAGCTAGCCACCCTGGACTCCCCTTATGGTCCATGGGGAAAAACAGGTTCTTTCAGGGAGTGACTCATCTCATCCTAAAATAGGTCAGAGGAACTGCTCTCCAGCAGCATCTGACTCCTCTCCACAGGCTGTAAAGGGAACCTGAGGGGGACTAGTTCAGATGTAAGCAACTTATTTTCACTTGTCCAATGTTCATTGGTATGAGTCGCAGCCAGGCTCTACAAACTTTTCCGGAGTCAGTGGGAGTCGTGTCAAAGGGCTTTGGACCCGATGCTTCATGGTCTGAGTCAGACTCTGCATTTCCCAGAAAAACCCTGAATTCAAAGAGCTGGGCAGGGCTCAACCAGAAGAAAAACGTGCACCATAACCCTGTTTTCTAGAATATAACGATAGGCAGCATACCCAAACAGGCAAATTCTGTCATTTATTTTGAAAAGTTGAGTGGTGTAAAACACTGCAAAGTTCAGCATGGTTTGTTTTTTTTTTTCCCTGTTATCTTTCCAATGAAAACGAGGTCACACTTCTCACTGTCACAGTTCCTGGGACTCTCATCATCTTTCAGCCCAATGCATTCTCCTTCTTCCGGATTTTCCCCTTGATCTAAAAGATGTTGAAGTCGATGAAAATCAACAATGCCCGGTAAGATGCACCAGCACTTTGCAAGAATCCCTCGCTGGGAGAAGGGGACCAGATTTCTTGCTAACTCCTCCCTTCACCCTCTCTCAGCAGAAGCCGATGACAGGATTATTTTTTATCAAGATACAGATACTACACAAAACCAGCACAAAAGATCAGTGATTAGCTTTTGGATAAGCAGCCAAAGTTGCTTTTTCCTGACCTTATCAATCTGGCATTTGAATTTCTAGGGAGCATAGGTGAGTCAGTTTTCTCGGGAAGCTGAAATCCTACCTTTTAACCCCCATGCAAAGTTTCTGCTAACTTCACTGGAATTAGTTCTCATTCAGGATAAAACCAGATAGCTGTCCATGACTTGCCTGAGATCAGGAAGGCCTTCAGGTTGCCAGGGATTTCCTTTTCCTTCCTTTGCCCCAGATTTCAACACAGCCCATAAAAAGAGAACAAGTTGTTTCCTGTGTAGTAGAACAGGAACAAAAATATCCAAATGCACGTGGCTGTCTACCTACAAACTACAAGTCTGAGCTTCCAAGGGAGATTCAGGGTGTAATTCTGCTGCTTTAAGGCAGACATCTGGTCCTGTCTGAGACGCCTGAGGGCATCTCAAATGTGTGCACAGGGCTGGCAGGTACTACACAGGAACTGCAAGAAATTTTTCTTGAAATCCCCACCATTTGGTAATCAAGCTCCAGAGCCCAAATAACCCATTTTGTATTCAGCCTCAGCAAATGATGGATCATTTAGGCATCCAAAAATGCAGTTTGGGCATCTCCTGATAGGTCCTGAGTACCTGGTGATCCTGCAAAGCTTTAGGTCTGTGAAAGAAGCAAGAGATCTGGCTCCCTTTAACATTCTCCTTAAAAGAAATTTTCAAATTCGGCACTGACCTGCTCAGACAACAGTTTTTCATACCTCCAGGGGAAAGGGGATCTTTTAACTCTCCCTCTGTCCCTCCAGTGCCATTTCATGGACTGAGCAGGACACTTGTAAAATCAGCATCTCTTGGGGACTGAGGAGGCAGAAGCCCACAGCCTGCTTTGAGCCCACATACCTCGGATCCTCCTTGCAGTTCCAGCAGCCTTTTCAACATTAAAGCCCATCAAGTCCACATCTGTCAGCCTGCAGGGGTTTAGAGGAAGAGCACAGGGCAGTTTGGAAAGGCAAGTCCATGTAAAATAATGTATTGTGTTGAAAGCCAAACCCATCCCTGTCCTTGTGACTGAACCAGTGCTGAAAGGCTGAGCCAAGGGGCAACAGGAGCAATGAAGCTCATGAAAACTGGCCAGGTGGCTTCACACTGTGGTGCAGACATGTGAGACACTTTGGCACAGAGTGCAGCCCTCCACATGTTCACCACTCTGCTTTCCACTTTCTGACCTGCAACGCTCCTGGAAAACACCTTTCCCAAGGCTGTTGCTTCTGCAAGGCTGCATATCTTTTCTCTGGCAGAAACAGATGCAGGAACTGGAGTTGGGATGAGCAATTTTAACAGCATTTTGTGGTTTCTCCTATACTTTAGCCCTAACTCTGTGAGGCAACAGGAGCACCACATTAATTCCGGACAAGCTTTGCAACAACACCCCTTGGTCGCTTGGGCAATCCAAGTGTTCTGGAGAAGACAGCAAAAGCATTGTGGGAACTCCAGGGAGGAAACCCCACCAGGTCTCGGTGAAGCACATTGATCCCAATGAAGCTGAGCAGTCTCAGATCTTCTGGAGGGAGAACCATGGAAGCAGCAGCAGCAGCAGGGTGGCAAAGCCCTGGTGCAGCGTACAAAGGAAAATAGGCTGAGTAAGCATGAAGAAGTCATTTTGTGGATATAGGAAACAATGAGGGGAGGGTTTTCTTTGCCAGTCAACAGGTCTTATCTGCACACTCTGTTTTGCTTCATGTGGAGGAGCTTCCCAGGGAGCCCTGCAGCCTGTCTCCTGTGCGCAGGCAGTTCAGTGGAAAGCAGCGTGTTTATTTTTAGCTTTGTGCAGCAATTAGGCAATGGTGGGGGTGATATTCTTGGGAAGAAAATTTTTGACAGCTTCTTTAAAAAGATAAGACCTGTCCCATTCCAGCAGGGGAAAATAGTTAGCACAGAAAACCACTGGGGAATTTTTGTTGCGTGCCTTTTTCTTGTGAAAGTTGCCTACTGACACCCTTGGATTTAGGCCAAGTGTCTATCTGAACAACAAGAACCTTCTTCCAAACTGCCTATCCACCCCAGGCAGGTATGTTCCCTCCAATCCCCAGGGACATTGCAGGCAGGTATTTCCTGGGCCTGGCTGTGATTCCCCCAGTTCCATTGCCTGCCACCTGGAATTTACCACTCCACCCCTCCAGCTGCTGATGGGATCCTGTGACCTCCTTGGGCAGCTTCAGACAAAACCAAAACCCTTGTCATGGCCAGGAGGTCTTGCACAAGGCCTGTGAGTGCTCAGCAGACTCTTCTACTGTGACCTTGGGAGGGACTGGTAACACCAGGGAAGGAGGAAGGCAATTGTCTTGCACTGGCACAGCTGCTCACTCAGGGAACATCTATTCAGACTGAGGAGCAAACAGATGGTTTTTTTCCCACTGGCCAATCCATTCTTGCTTTTTCTTCTGACACTGCCAAAAGGGGTCACAGCAAGAATGGCGATTCCCTGTGTCTCTAATGTACACACATTGTCCTCTCTGTCCTGTGGAAATGATGCAAAAGCACAAGTGACCAAACTCAGATGGATAACAAAGTTTTGTGACCCGTTCAATGAGTAAAAAGGGAATCTCTCCCTGCCAGCCTCAGGTCTGCTCGTGTCACGACCATTCATGGCTGTTCCCCTGCAAGGCCATGCACAAGGGGAAATAGAAGGCTGGTGACAGAGCCAGGGGCTGAATCGTGTTTCAGGAGCTTGGGCACATCCGTGTGCTCTAAGCCAAGAGGCATGCAAACTGCTCAGCGATGAACAACTGCTCCAGCAGCCTACAGCCGACGTGAAAGGCACGTCAGGCACCGACCCAGCCCACCATGCAGGGAGCTGTCAGATTGTGTTATCACAGGGTCAAAGCTGCACCTTCTGCCTGGGAAATAAATGTCGCTGCCTTGGCGTGGTGGTTCTATAGGGGCAAGAGACCATTATCCAGCAATTATGCTCTATCTCACTGACGTTATCTCTTAATTGCACGTTTGCAAGTGCTTCTGCTTGCAGGGTGGATGCAAGGAAGAAGGTGAAGTGGGGTTGCCCGGCTAGGAGATATGGAGTACCCAAGGAACCTACACCATTGCTAATTATTAAGATATAAAAATACATTTGCACTTCTGCACCAGTCAAGAGTTTATCCTGGCCTTTTCCCAGGAATGAACTTCCGATAGTGCAAGTAGTGCAGACCTACACATCCTGGACTTTATCAGAACCCTTAGAGTGCCAAGGATGATCAGACATACCCTGAAAAGCTGTCTCCAAGCTGACTTGGAGAAGCACAACAATCACTCAATACCCAGACATTTTCTATCTCCTCCCTTTTCACCAGAGTTTTGTACCAATCCATGGCCATCCAGGAACATCTGGTCCATCATTACATTGCACAACATGACCTCTCGCAGCTTGACATTGCCTGCAGAAGCAGAACTCAGAACCACCCATCCTAAAAGCCATCTGACACTCCAGCAGAAGAATTGTCACTGATGGCTGCCAGAACAAGGCATATGACACATTTTTCAAGGCTGCCTCTTTCCAGTGTACAGCAGCAACACTCATAAACATCTGCCTGTGTGTTACAGCATGGCTGACTTTTAAAGACTGGGCCTTGGATCTCAAAAGTCAGTTTGGCACATAAATCTGAGGAAATCATTCAGGAATTAGATTTGTAAGTACTTCAGCTGACGTGTGTGTCTGTTCCTTAATTCCAAGCTCTGTTGTCTCTCTACTAGATTTTTCTGCCTCTCCACTCCTCAAAACCTGAAGGTATTTTAAGCCTGGAGCCACAGTTCCTCTTTAGGACATTTCACACCCTTCAAAGGAATTAATTTTAATATCTCAAAGTATCGCAATTAACTGGGTGCCTTCAGTTTTTGTTAACTCCAAATTTTGATGGTAGTTTCTGTGGTACATTGAGTTTTGTCATTGATGAAGTCACATTGAAATAAACTCTTAATATAGGTGTCTGACTCAGGGTGAACCTTGTTCACATGGGACAATCTTTCTAACCAGCCCAAGCCTGAGGCCGGGCCTCATCTAACAGTGTTGTTGGGGTGACAGAGGAAAACCCCAAAAATACCAGTCTTTAGAAAGGCAAAAATGCCCCCTGAGCACCAATCACAGAACTGAGTAAGTGTGTTTGACTGTCCTTGGCTCTCATGAGGCTGAGCCACAAGATGATCTTGGCTCTGGGACCTGAGATACCTCTGCTCACAGACTCTCCTGGTACTGGAGCCACCAAGAGATGGGGACATCTCACACCACAGGGATGGGGTTGATTGAAAAATCACTGATATGGCAAAAGCTGAGGACTACAAAATGGGATGTCACCTATCAGTGCTACTTGATTTTTATGGCAAAGGTACTATTTTAATTAAATCTTTGGTGGCTTAGAAGGTTGGTCATCTTTTCAACTGCTTTTTGAACTGAAAACTAAACTGAGAACCACAAACAGACTCGAAGGGAATAATCTGCCTTCGATTCCCTGGTGGGACATTGACTTATGCTTCTGACCTGATGAATGACTGGTGTGACCACATGGCTTCCCATGTTTCACTGCTGCTTAAAACCTCTGTGAGATGATAATAAGTCTTTTTAGTTCAATCCTTTTTTTTTTTTTTTCCCTTCATATGTAATTATGCTCAGCACTTATTCCACCGTGATGCTATTGGAAATCTGGTCACTTCAGAGTCCCTAGGCACACGTCAGTGCCTCCTCACAACCTGGAATGTTTTCTGACAGGAATGATGAGATGCGACAGTTCCCATTGAAGGGTATTCCTCCCAGATAATTCCAGTTTCCAAGGTCCCAGCCTTTGAAGATAAACTTGTTGCTTGTTTGGTTTCCTAGCAACTTCTGCTCCGTGGCAGAAATGCATTCCTGGGACCCTGAGCTAGCTGGTGCTTGGAGCTGAGATCTGCTCTGCTCCAGTGAAAACTGCCTGAAAGTACAGGGCTGGAGTGAAAAAGCTGGGGCTGGATCAAGCCCCCTGATTAGGTCCACTTGTCTCCCCCAGACATTCTTGTTCAATAGAATTCTCATTTTAAGTTAAAACAACACATCTAGCCAGCTCTGAAGGTGGAGGTAGTTGGCTGGTTGTCCAGGTTCTTGCTGGGAAATTTGGCACTGATCCCATAAGATGGCTAAACTGATACTCCTGAGTCAAACATTGCAGCCTTCACTGGAGCTTTAATCTACGCTGAGCTCTGATGAGAAGTCCAAGGATCCAGACTGTTATGAAACATGATGGGGCAAATCATCACCACCAGTGAGACCACTCAGGTGTGACTCTAGAGAAAAGAGCAGATTTGGCCACCTGTAAGGCACAGGAGTCTTAGCCTTGGTATTTTCAATAAGATGTTGGAAAGAACAAGGGGCAAACCCACCTTAATCTGGACATTCCCTAGTTATGGGCATTTATTTCATGATTTCTTCTCGTTATTAGCAGTTCAGCCCCACATCAACTTTTAATTTAGGTGCTTCAGCTCCAAAGTCCCAAGGGAACCCTGCAAGCTCAGTCTCAGTTTTACAGAGCAGCATGAAGGACAGACTTAAAAGATACTGAGCTGATTCTGCTTTCTATCTCAGCTGATCAGAGGGTTGGGGAGGCATTGCTCATTGGGTGCCTGATGGGAAAAGATCTCCCTTCCACTTTTGTCCCAGCTAAGAAAGTAAAAGACAATCAGTGCTCCAGTTCAATAGAATAAAAGCAAAAAAAAGAGCAGTATGTTGATATCAAAGAGACTTCTAAAAGACTTTAAAAGTCTTAGGGTTTCAGTGTGTGAAATGCTGTGTCAAGAAAAGGGAACAGGACAATCCTGTGCCAAAGCCACTGTCACCTAAGTAGCTGCAGCATGGAATAAAGAAGTCTCTCTCTCTTGCTTTTTAGACAGGGAAGGCATTGCTAAAATGGTTTATGCTCTCAAAAAGCAATGAGGTCTTGATCTTGGGGATGAACAGGGCCTTCTGAATTCCAGAATTACACTTTCATATAGCCACTTTTTCTGAAATTTTCTAATAAATTTAATCAGTTGTCAATGATCATGAGAAGATTTTTGCCCTTTTTCAGCTAACTCAGGACATTCTTTCCTGAGGATAACCTTTAGTGAATATAGCACTGCATTGTTACAGCACTGTATTACGGTCCAGGGAACAAACTGAATGTATTGTTCAGTTTGAATTACATCATATTACTGTCAAGGATATTCCTTCTAAAATCTGACACCTTTTAATTACCTCTGTGAGATCTGGCAAAAATGGTATCCCGGGGAAAAAAGTTGCTTGGCACCCACTTTGTTAGTTTTAGCCTGATGTTCATTTCTAGCCATTCACATAGGGCTGAGTCACACAGGAGAAGCTGTAAGAGAGTCACAAACAAGCTGTCTGGCTTGAGGAAATCGGGAGCCATTTAAAGTGTGCATTGCCTCATCTCTTGGTTAGTGGCAGGGGCTACTAGAGGCTCTGGAGAGCCTGAAACTAGAGAGGGCATTTTTCTACCTGAATAGTTCTGCAGATAGACTGAAGAAGGGACAAAAACAAGCTGCGTGAGAGAAAGACATTCCCAGGCAGAGCTAGAATCAGATGTACCATCGGAATCGGATGCAATCATCCCTCACCTGCCCAGGGCATCTCTAAATCTCACTTGACAATCTTTTCCTTCTGTCTTTAGGCAACATTTTTCACCTCCCCTGAGCTAGTTTGAAACCTTTAATTCCATTCTGCCTGTTCTTTCAAGAATGTGGTGTGGCAAGTGAAAACTCATCTCCACATGGGAAAAGAAGGGAGTGGAGAGGGGGGGGTAGCATTGTGTGAATATTAAAACATTTGTAGTGTGAAATGTTGGGTCATGAACAGCAGCAGCACACCTCGGGCAAACAGCATGGTGCCAGAGCTGTGCTGACACTTGGGGTGTCCCAGGAGGGTTGGTAAATGTTCCAAGGGCATGCATGCAGTGCCACAGGGACAGGCTTGCCAGGGTAGGGCTCTGGGCTCAATGAGAGGTGGTCCAGGACTGAGATGCTTTGGAGGAAGATGCACAAAAACACTGTGTGGTGTAAACCTGCCGGTGCAGGAAGCTGGTTCTCTCCTTACAGGTGAGGCTGGTGAATGCCTGGAGGCAGCATGACGATCCCTTGTAAACATTCATCCACTTCATGCACACACTCTGATTTATCCATCTTTTCTGAGGGACCTCCTTCCTCCTTGGCCCATACTACTTGCCCACCACTTGTTGGAGGAGAGGTTTTGTTCTGCTGATGTCATTTGGCCGTGGATCTGCAAAGCTTTGGTCCTGCTCTGGTAGCAGTGTGACCCAGGACACCCGTCGCCCTTGGCTGAAAACTGGAAGGGGAGATGTCAGGTCTGAGCAAAGCACCTTGTTCCTGCTCTTCCTGCAGATAAGGTACCAGAAAGGTTGTGCAAGCCCTATCAGAAGATGAGAATGTGCCTGAGGCTGTACACTTAGTAAGCTCAGAGGAAAATGGTTACTTACTGATGAGTAGAACATGGAGTACTTTAAGCCTTGGAGGTTTCTAAAGTGTTTGGGGCTTTAATCAGAGCTTGAAGTGGTGAAATGCAGTACCTGTCAAAGGCAGGGACCATTGTTGCTGTGTTAGTATTGAATGAAAATAGGACATGGAATATACCCAGGGAACAGGAATGGAGAAAAGTCACGCTGGCAAGTGCTGCCATTTCATGGAACCTGGATCTCTGCTTATCATGCTACTACACTTCATAAGGTCTTGAGCTACTACACAGGAGAGTGGCTTGCTCCAGTGTCTGGAGTAACAGTGCACTTCACTAGGAATCCTGTTTCTGGAGACCTTGCAACTCTGACCCTGAATCTATTACTATAAACCCAGATAAAGGAGTCTAAGGTTTGTGTTATGAGAAACCTGACGTGCAGTAGGGAAGCAAGATGAATCCAGAGAACTGGCAAACTTGGAATGTTCATCTTCACAGGAGTTATAAAGTGAAACGGGAAAACCAGGAACATGCTCAGAAAGCTCCAGTCAGGAGAGAGGCCACTGCTGTTGTAAAGCATCTGCTACAGAGATGTCTTTGCCAAATGTGAGATTTTGGGAAGGAGCTGCTGGTGACTCAGAAAAGCACATTTGCTACTGCATGCAGGCAGCACCAGCATGCCTCCCTGTGCAGCAGTGCCTCCAGCATCGTTGCAAAGATCTGCTGAGGGGTGTCTAAAGGGACAACCAGACTGAGTGCCTCAGTTTCCCAACAGTGCTCATGACCTTTGCAAGGGATTTGATCCCTGCTCACAGGCAGTGCCAGGTCAGAGCAGACAACAACTCTCATTCCCTTGGTGGATTTCCCTTGTTAGTTCACTTCCTGGCCCAATTTCTTACACAGTGTCTGGCTGAGAAGACACAATATCCCTGGAGAGTGCAGTGGCTGGGAACTTAGTTTTAGCTTCCCCTTGGCACAGCACACTCTACTGATGGCTGTATTGGTTCTGCTTTACCATCGAGCTGTGTTTCTCCTGGATGACTTTATCACACACAAGGGTGAGAGCTGTCTGGCTTTTGAACGCAAGGGGACGATTCAGTCCTTTTGTGAAGGATGATCAACCACAGTAAATAAAGTTGCAGCTTGTGGGAGTAACAATTATAACCCATTATAACCTGCTTAACTAGTCAGGGACTGAAGTGCCTGGAAGAACTTGCTCTGTCCTTCCTGGATGCTGTTTTGCTTGGCCCATTTGCCTGATTTGGGAAAAAGATTTTGTTCTGAGGGGGTTAGCTTGCAATTCCTGTTCTCATGACCGGGGCAGGTTCCCAGTTCCTGAGGATGGCTGATAAAATAGAAAAAAATAAGTTTCCCAAGTGATCCTTCAGAATTAAGTATTTTGCTTCATGGGACGTGCAGCACCTCACGTGTTCAGGACAGACAACATATCACAAATTAGACCAAATTATGTTTCTGACCAATCTCTGAATTTACCAAAACTGCAACTTCAACACTTTCAGTGGAGGCACCTGGAAGAAGGACAGGTTGGTGTGACACCTCCATGTGTGAACCTGCCTTGAGATGCTTGGTGGAGGTAATTGCATAGGCCTCTTGCTGGCTCACACAAAGAGGTTTGGAGAAGGGAAAACTGGGGCAGAGAGCCCGTATCTACATGGAAAAGGCAGGGTCTGAGCTGCTGGGGCCTGTGAGTTGATGATTCACGAGCCGGATTTTTGAGTGTGAGCCATGGAAACTGCCTGGATGTCTGATTGCCCCCACTGCAAGGCAGGAATGCTCAAGAGCCACCTCAGACTTATTTTCTCTTTTTTTTTTTCCTAGAAGAATACACACAACAGGTTTATCCCCACTGATTACTGCTCTACTTTCACAAACTATAAGGGAAGGAAAAAAACATGCCTTTCTCCCTCCCTCTCTCTCTTTGTAGGAGAGCTGCTCATGGCCACGTTTTTTGCATGCCTTCCAGATACCATCAGAAAGGAATGGAAACTTTTCCCAGGTCTTCTGTGAAGCTCAAGGCATTTATTTTGCTTCTGGGGCTTCTTTGTGTGTTGCAGTCCTTTGATTTGGAGCAGCACTGGGATAGATGGGGTGTCAGTCATGGTCTGCCAAAGCCAAGGGGCCTGTTGGGTTCATGTGCTTATGGCATGGCCAAGGAATACAAACAGGAGCTGGGGTTTGAAGTGCCAAAATATGAGTCCATGGGCTGCAGGATGACCACACACCATGGCTACTTGTCTGGGATTTTGGGATGCCATGAAATGTTGGCCAAATGGGCAAAATCCTCTGATGGCACAAGGATGGGAGGTTCAGAAGGAGAAGGGGACACATTGTCAGGAACTTCTCTGCCAAGGATGAAACTGCCTATGATGTCCTGGCTCAGGATGACACAGGCCCTTTATACAGCTGGGACAGTGAGGGACAAACTGCCTTCAACACATGCCCAAGATGACATGAGTAGTGAGGCACTGGAATAGGTTCCCCCCTGAAGTTGTGGATACCCTATCCCTGGAAGTGTTCAAGGCCAGGCTGGATGGGCTTCTGAGCAACCTGGTCAAGTGAAAGGAGCTGGAACTATATGACCTTTAAGGTCCCTCCCAACCCAAACCATGATTCTATGATTCTATGATATGTGCCATTATGTCCATCCATGTTCACCTGCCACCACACAAACAGACAGCCTTCCTGACTTTGCTGTGCTCTCCAGAACACCAAGTCAAAAGAGGAAAGATGTACTTATGTGTTACACCTCCTTGTTTGCAAGCATAAGGCTGGCAGTTATTTGCTCCATGCTCCTGGGGAAGGGACAGCAGTTTTCAGGGAGAAAAATGCCATCATGATAAGAAATACATGTGTTGGAGTGTGGTGGTTTAGTTATAATATCTCTTCAGTAATGGATGTTCTTGGCTAAGATGTCATTGTTTATTTTGCTGTTGGAGGTGTTCACTCAGGATGACAAAGCTTTGTCCTGCCTCCTCTTTCTGCAGGACTGAGGCCAAGGAGTCGATCTTTCAGCTGGCTACTTGACCTCCCAGCCAAGAAGGAGCTGAGTGCCAGCAAGAGGAGCATGGACAGAAGATGGAGAGAGGAGAGGTTTGTGTTGCTCTGAGAGGTTGGCAGGGTCATCCTTGCTGTCCCCACACCGATCCAGAAGCTCACCCACACAAACCCAGCCCCTTCTCTCCCCAGTTTTAGCTCTGAGCTCGCAAACCCTGAGGTCTCTGTGACTCCAACAAAGACGATGATCAGATTTTTACCAGCTTGGACACAGCAGCCTCGTGCCATGAGGGGTGAGCCAGGGACATCCCCACAGGGCAAGCACAGCTTCATTCAAGTGGCTTTGATTTTTGGCCTATTGCACCATGTCAGTTCCCTGCTAAGTATTATGATAAAGGGAGCCAGCCTTAGGTTAAAAACAAATATCTTCAGTAATTAACAAGCATATTTAGGAAACTTCTGGGCACTATTGGTTTCTCAGAGGCTTCAAAGCCTGAATTCCCAAATCGGGGCAGTTTTGTCCAACTTGCTTTTAGTTACACATCCACTTGGCTTTTCCAGGGGGATTTGCTGCTGTTTGTGTTGCAGTGATGTGGAGGTATTTATGGTCTTAGATTTCTGCTTATCTGATCCACCCCTGCCCTCCACACTCCTGGTATGGTGCCAATCCTGAACCACTTTTCCTCCCTCTGTTTGTGCCCCTCCAGAGGAGATAATATCCAAACACAACAAAAACCAGGTAGCCTTCCCAAAGAGCTTGAGGAGATGAATTCCAGATATTTATCGGGCTGCAGCAGAGGCAATGTAGTGACTTACTCTCTTTTGGATTTTTATACTTTCAGGTATAAAAATCCTTATGGTGTTTAATACAGCGGAACAAGGCGTCACTGTGACCATGTCACCAGAGTTAAGAAAATTTCAAGTGGGACTCCGGCTGTTCTCCAAACTGCTGCCAATATCTGAGTTACCATCCCACAGGGATTTGCTGTTGGAAAATAACGTAATTGACTTTGTCCCGCTTCCAATTTCACAGAGAAACGAGCTGTGAGAGTACTCAGGGTACAGGGCCTGGCTGCTCCCGGAGTTTGTTGGGAATGACAAAGGCAGTAATCAGCCCAGAGCGTACAGTACGTCTCCTTGTGCTTCCCTCCCCTCCTGCCTGCGGGATGGCACCGTCATGGGCTGGTGCTGCCCTGGTCCCAGTGGCACCACTGCCCTGGAAAGACACTGGCTCCCTCCCCCCCGGCATCCCAGCATGGCTTTTAACCCAAATAGCTGACCTTTCATTAAAGATTACCTATTTTTACTGCTCCTCAGGATGGCAAGGAGAAAAGGCTGAGGCTTGCAGAGGCAGGTCAAGCCAAGAGGGTGTTTATAGTGGGGATGGGGAGATTACTCAGGGCAAGTTTTAAAAAAAATTAATTTTTTCATTAAATTAAGGTAGTCCCCAGTTAAGCCTGGACATTATTCTGTTTGATCTGGTACCAGCAAAGCAGCACAGACACTGGGGCCCAAGGGTTACTGGATAATGCTACATCTGGGCTTGTAAGTTAAAAGTGCCTGGGACTACTTGTGGTCAGACCACAAACACAGAAGGCCCTGTGCACATTAAACCCCTTTAGGCTCTGGAATATGGCAGCCACATGAAAACTTTGTGTTGAGAATGACCTTTGACCTGTGCTAATCTGCAAACTGTCCTGAGGAGCTGTTTGGGACACTGCTGGCTGGCACAGGGCAGCAGTGCTAAAGGCTGTGCTGGGGATGATTACGCTGTCAGGCACCATGCCCTTGGCAGCAGGTTACTTGTAGAGACATCACCCCAGCAGATGAGCCAGGCTAGTATCCCATCCTCTGGTACCAGCGGGGAAATAAGGCACAGAGAGATGGAGTGACTTAAGAGAGGTCCTAAAGAAACTCTTGTGTCAGAGCAAGAACTGGTTCTTCATCATTCCTTGTCATTCAGTCTGAGGACAGGCTTTGAAAGTTGCCTTTGCCTCCTCCAGATTTTCTTTTCAGACCTCAAATGGACACTGGATGTGATTCCACTTTAGGGATCCTCCTCTGGCCATTTGGGCAGCCTGAAGTCCACACCTTGGTAGCTGATGGCACAGCACAGAGCAGAGCCAAACATTGAATATTGCCTTTGCACCAACCCCACATCACAAGCATCATCCTGTCAGGGCAGTTTGTGGGCATTTGGGTTCAGTTGGAGGAGAGAGTCCATCCTCAAACTGATATCCAGGAGCCTGTAACTTGATCCCAACTTTCCTGCCTCATCAGACTGCTTCCTATCTCCATTTGCAAAGCAGAGGTTGTCATCTTGCCTTGTGTGTAGGGTTGTGAAGAGTCAGATACAACAGTGATATGCATCGTACAGGCCATATCTAGATTAACATGTAATTGCTACAACTAGATTAGCAAGGGAGCAATAGGAGAGTATCAGGACATCAAACAGGTCGGGGCTGTGGGCTCAACATCTTCACTATGTGCTGTTCAAAGTGGTTACTCCGGGTGAGATTTATTCCCATCACCAACATTGAAAATCCGCACCCTGCACACTGTCTGAGGCTGGCTGAAGGACCAGCTACTCATGTATTACCTTGCATTCCTATGAGGAGTTACAGCAGAGCTTCTCATTCTGTTTCCACTGTGTGTGGGGAAAAGAAAAAAAGATTAAAAATATTTAACTGTGTGCATCACAGTTGTTTGCAAAATGGATCATTACGGAGCGGGGTGGGCCAAGCCAGGGAACTGCTTTGAAACAGCATTACTGCTCTGAATCAAAATGCTAAGGCAGAGTCAGCCAGAAACACCTCAGGCTTAATCCAAGGTTCAACAGAAAGGTTCTCATTTACTGCAGTTCTCCCTGAGTCAAGCCCTGAGGGCTTGTCTGTACACAAAAATTAATCTGGATTAGGATGGTGCAGGAACTTAAAGTAAAGTAGCTCTTCTGGAATATCTTCACTTCATGACAGACAAGCCTCTGGACGGTTTGGTTAGGAAGCGTCATGTTACATCATATTTGTGATGATGAAATGCATTTTGAAGAGAATGTCCTTGTGGTATTTGGTCACAATTACACAGTGAACACTTAAAAACACATCCATTCCCTGCAGGAGGAGAAACAGAGCTCCCTGCAGATTTGGAGTTCTTTCCAGGGCTGACTTGCCAGAACAGCTCAAAGGGGTTTCACTGTTCCTCTGTTTCCCTTCACACTGAGAAAGTGCATGAAATCTCACATGGCCAGCACAGCAGCTCCCCTGACAGCAGTATGTAGTGACAGGTGGAGCATCAGCCCAAAACATGTGCATGGTCATTACTTTAAACTGTTCCATACACACTAGCTCATCTAGAAGCACTTCAGAACATCAGTTCAGAGCTGTGTCTGGAATAATAAATCCTGCACGAGCATGGCTCTGCATGGACCTAAATGTTCTCCCCAAGTGATCCTGAATTACACCCTGCTGGAGTGCAGGTGGGTCTCCCTTTCCAATACCTGCACCTCTGCTTGCTTTGAGAGTCACATATTAAGTATAGAAGGACCAAACGACCTTGTTAAGTTGGACATAACTGAGCAGAGTGATTAAATTGTAATGCCTGGAGGGACCACCAGACCTGCTTACCCCACTACACAGATGACAGGACAGCAGATGGAGATGTCTTGATGGTTACGAGCCTTCTTCCTCCACTGAAACCAGTGGAAAAGGAGCACTGCATTCAGGACTTTTTCTCCTACCTGTCTGCGTCTTCCCTGCTTTATTTCCAACCAGGTTTCAATGGCCTGTTAAATATTTCTATCAATACACACCCTCTCCCAAAGACTCTGTTTGCACTCAGCTCAAGTTAATTGTTCATAAGCAACAGTGCATAAGCATAAAAGTTGCCACACAGTATTTCTTTAGCTGTCTTACTATTTATTCTGCGATGTGATAACATTGGTTTCAGTTCACTCTCTGTTTTTATCAGTCTTACACAAGGGCAAACGAGGAGCAAAAAGGAACCTCCCTTCACTCCCTTGAAACTGAGTCTACTAACAACCAGCTGAAGCAGAGGAACAAGTCCTTGTCAGGCTGTATATATAGCATGGTTGGCAAAGTACATTTTACTTAACATGCCTAAACCCACAGGTATGTGGTGGCTTGCTCTGCAGAAACCTCAGATTTTCAGGTGCTAGAAAATATGCATGTTACATGTTACTTGATAGTTTGCTCACATCCCTGTCTCCTGGAGGCAAGCAATTGCTGACCCTCTCAGCTTTAACCTACTCTGAATATACCCCCCATGCAGCACTGTAAGGAATAATAATGTACTTGTGATTTCTTGGTTTATATGTTTCTGCTCTGAATACAGAAAATGATACCTGAATTACTCTTTACTGTTTGCTGTGGCAGACATGCAGCCCTTGCATTTCAGCAGACTGGCTTGTGTGTGCTGAGCTTTCCCACGGCTTCCTTGGAAGACTGGGAATAGCTGGTGAAGCTGGGGTTTGATAATGGAGCTTATCACCATGGAATAAAAAGTTATCACTGCTTCCTCAGGTGCAAAGGTACACCAGCTGGCTTACTAGGCAGCAGTGGGAATTGAATGAGGCACCTCCAAATAGGCGGGAAGGGGTTTTCCCCTGTCCTAAAAGACTTCCTGAGGTTTAAGAAGTGTGCTTTTACTGGCATGAGGTGGAAAAACCAAATTACCACATTTTTGTAACCTATGTGAAAGGGCTGCATCCCACTCTGCAGAACAATCACCTGGCCTGTGCGACAATGGCTTCATCCCTTACACTGTCATTATCTCCTGTGTCTCCCACAACCAGGCTACAGGGCAATCTGCAGCCTCCCTCAGCCTTTTCTTCTGGAGCTGTTCCACTCTGTATAAACACTACTCATTGATGCAGCTGTTGAGAGACTTCTCACATCCCAGGGGAGTGCTCCAGCCACAAAATTATCCTCACCCTTGCTCTCGTCCAGTGGGTATTTAATTATTCCTACAAAGTGAAGTAATTTCAACTGAAGAAAACAGGAGGCACCCGGGTCAGAGTACCCCATCATTATCACAGTAGGGAGCGCTCTCCTAGGACAGGAGATTTCCCAATCAGACGCTGAAAACTCTGGGCTATGGGGGAAGCTGAGAAGAGAAATGTTATTGTTTTCTCCTCCGTTTTATGGATAGTTTCTCAGATTCATGAGAGTAATAGAGTTTGAGATAGATGTTTATCTGTATGTGTATGTTTCTGGAAATGCTGAAATTAAATGCTTCAACATTTCCAATTTCTTTTTTTTTTCATTTAATCCAAAACCATTTGAGAATATGCATCATATTTGGCAAATAACCGTGGCCACCCAGAAACCACATTTTTAGCAAATAAATGATTCACTGAGTAAATTTAGCTCATCTTAAATGTCTATTTATATCACAGGAACACACCCTGTCACTGTTGGGACTTCACCATGTTGAGCACTATCCAGAGCTCACAGCCAGACGTGCTCTACCACAAACAGCCTGAGAGGGAAAAATAAAGCCCTGCCTATTTTGCAGGCAGCTTTTTGCAGCAGCACAGATGTCAGCCTCACTGTCTGCGACGAGCTGTGCCCTATCCTACAAACCCACCTCAGATACCTCACATCATCCTTGGACTGGGAAGCAGAACATTGCCTTGCCAATCTCGTCTCCACCACCAATACAGCGAAGCCATCCATCCCTTTTTTAGCTCCCTTTCCCACAAGAGTCATGTCTGAGAAACCTTTGCCTTACACCAGCAATACCCTGTGAATGCCGAATGGGTTAATCCCCTTTAACCAGAATCCCAGTAATGAAAGGTTTCACTCTTTGTCACCTAATGGTCTTGTGTCTAAAATAGAAGCCGAGCTGCCTTCACTTGAAATGTTTTTAATCATTGCGGAATAAAAAACCTAGCCTGGCTAGTGCCAACCAAAGAGATGTTTGTCTGCTCAGCAGATTTTATCAAAGCTTCCTTGATGTCTTTGCCTTTGTAATGCTAAGCACTTCACTGTTTGGCATATTTAAAGTAGGATGCGGTACATGTGAAGCATTTCACAGAGTGATGATGTATCGAGTGTGCTTTAGGAAGTAATGAAAGCAGCAGACTCATGATTTTTGAGCTTTTAATTACTTATTAAGTGGCATGACATAAAGGCTACGGGGGAGATTTTTTTTCAGCATCCAACTTATTGACTTTGAAGTCGGTGCCTAAATACCCTTTGTGCCTTTGAAACTTTCCGTCTGCTCACAGGGGAACGTGCTGCTGCTCCGGGCTTTGTTTCACGCTGACCACATTTGTTCAGAGGAGAGGAGCCCAGCGATGGGAGTCTGCTCAGACACAGGTCTCTGCGTTCGACATGGTGGATAAAGATGAGGGACAGGCTAAATACGTGTCCTTTGACAAAGGATATAGAGAGAGCCCTTAGCACAGAGCCCGGAGCAATGAATTCTGACCTGGCCTCAAAAATGCCAGCACTACAGGGGGCAAATAACCATAGCAGCCCCCAGGGTGCTTTTAATGAGCTGAATCACGGGCCGGGTCCAGCTCTCCATCACTCACAAGGCACTGCCACAGCTGGTTTTAGCAGAT
This sequence comes from Campylorhamphus procurvoides, assembly GCA_013396655.1. Taxonomy (NCBI): domain Eukaryota; kingdom Metazoa; phylum Chordata; class Aves; order Passeriformes; family Dendrocolaptidae; genus Campylorhamphus; species Campylorhamphus procurvoides. The sequence continues at coordinate 196,347 of WBMV01016667.1, forward strand.
GTCCCCTCCGACAGAAAGGGCTCTGCAGAGCACAGTGGTTGTCCCCGGCACCACGTCCCCAGGTCTGCTGTGACCGCTGTGACAAGAATGCCAAAGCCTCAGGAGCAATAAAGTCAGGAGAGGCCAGAAGGAAAAGACCCTCAGATTCAGGTTTGGGAGTAGTTTAGGGTTTTTTTGTTGTTATTATTTTCAGCGTGTTCTGAAGGGAAAATATCCTCCCACTTATTCTCATGAAAAACCAGGAGACTGTGGCTTTGTAGAAGTGTCTGTGATGGTGAGGATGGAGCCAGATAAAGTATTTTTCTTGGTACTGAAGATGAAGCCAGATCCTTCCCTTGCTGCCATCTGAACCAACACTTACTCTGTCAGAGATAGGATGTCCTTATGAGCAGAGATCTCTTTGCTCAGCCAGTAGCTGACCCAGCAGTGAGTACATCTTTTTTCACAAGTCCTTCTGATTCCAAGAAACCTGCATGGTCCATGAACCAAAGGGGATCACTCTGGATCCAGAGGCTGCCAAATTGCTGGCGGTCATGTCAAAGCTGGAGCTACGTATGTGGGGAGAAACTCACCCTGCAGCTGCTCAAGGCACCCTCTCATTCTCTGGTCTCTGAAAAAGAGGTGTCACTCTGGCATCTTTAATCAGTATCAAATGCTCCTTTCAAAGAAAAAGAAAACGGAGAAAAAAAAAAAAGGAAAAAAAGCAGGGACTGCTGCCAGCTGAAAATGTACCCTCTCCACTGATGGCGAAGTGCAGTGCCAAAAGTGCAATATGTGTATTTTTATCCCCACTGAAGGAAAAAGCAAAACCACAACTTCCCATGTTCAGTAAGTGACCAACACAAACATGCAAAGGCTCAAGTGCGTTTCTACCCCCTGGAAAAGTTTTCTTTAATTAGGACAGACACACTGCTCAGTCAAAGCATCATCAATGTCCAGGCACACAATTTGATTAACTCACTTCTTATAATCTTTGCTGCTTGTTCAGATCTTCTGGGGGAAAAAAAAAACAAATTGGGAAAGGCTAAAATCTACTACATTTAGAACAGCTAAGGTTTTTTTTTTCTTTCTGTAATTCCCACCCCCCCAAAAAAAGAATGAAAAATACCACTGTCCTGCTTCTTTAATTTTCTGAGACTGCAAGACATTGTCTTTCACTGGATTTTTCACAGTACTAGCTGGAACTGCACAGGATGACACATCCAGGCAGCTGGAAGGGGATTTGTTTCAGGAGTAGAATGACTCAAGCTGCTTCCCAGTATCGCAAGCAGGACATGAAAGGGTTGTGTCCTGGTATTCCTCTGAAGCTTTATTAGGTCATATTATTTAGAAAATCTACTGCATAAAACAATAATTAGCTTTTTCAAAAAAATCCTGCAGTCTGTATTGCTCATGATAGATTAATTTGCAGGCTTATTTTGGGTATAATTATTTTGCATTTATTACTGCAAGCCCAATAGAGAGGAGAGGTGAATGCTGTCTAAAAAAAAGTAAAGGAAGGCAAAGGGCTGAATATTAATATCTTCATTTTACTACTGGGAACTAAACATCAAAGAGACTAAGGGCCATGAAAAAAAAATACATCTAAGTTCAACATACCGAGCCTGAAGAGTCCATTTAGCAGAAACTCAAGTCTGAAGGTGCTGTGAGCACCTCACTTTTTGTTTTGAAACATCTTCTTGGGGCCAGAGATGTCCCTGGACACAGTCAGCTGGGAAGTGTCCTGGTGCCTGGGTCATGGTGAGCTCCATCACCATCCAGAGATGAGACATTCCTCTGACTAATGCCCCGGTGGGATCCTACCCACTCAGTGCACTGATACAGACAGGATGTGCCTGCCCAGAAAATGGGGCACTGATACCCCTTTTGTCTTAAATCTTCCTGTGGCATAAAGCTGGAAATCCCAGGAAGTGGGTGTTTGATGTGCCCCACAGCCTGAGGACAACCTCAACTCTCCCCATCCCACCAATGTCCCCATATGTGAGTAGGGTGGCCCAGGGAGGCCACTGCTCATCCACCTTTTGATACTGGGATGTTGCACATTACACAGGTCAAGTAGAATTAGGTGGGAAGGAGAAAAAGGGTGCCAGCACTTTGGCCCTTCCATCAGAGCGACCTGCACTTCTGGAGAGCTTCCTCCTAGCTTTGGGATGTCTCCTGTTGTACCAGTCTCTAAAGATTAGGTGCTACAGAGGCTTATGTTGAAATATGGAGGTTCCTTTATCAGGCTGAGCTCTAAACAGTTTCTCTTCTTGCCTGAAGTCAGTGGTATAGGAGGGACACCACCATAAGCTCTGAAACTCACTGTTAATGTGGGGAGATTTTTTGCAAATTAGAACCATGAATTTGTCATCCCTCATTTGAGTCCACATCCACTAACATCCCTTTCCTGAGACTGCACCATAGCACTGGGCTTTTGAGGGCTATTCTCTCACCTGAGACTTTCTTGATAATATGTATTTAATGGTTTATTTTATCTTGTAGGAAGAACAGTGAGAATGTTCCCCAAAAGGTCTGAATGAGAAGCTGGCCTTGGCATACACTGGGATGTTTGATGCTATGCCTGTCACACTGCAGGTCATGATGTGCAAGGTGAAAACCACACGATGTGGTGACATGAACTGATCTCTGCTGGAAGCGAGCAGGGCTGGTGGGAAACATTGCAAGTGACTTTACAACACCCTCTTTTCACCTCTGCAAGGAGCAGTTCAAAACCACCTCAGGAAAGGCAGCAGAGGAGCTGAATTTTTATCTCATTCTCAAAATCTGAAGGTTTTATGTTTCCTTTAATGCACACACGCAACTCATGCTATCAGGATGTAGCATGAAACATTTAGAGCCCAAATTGTACCCTAATCATGCCCTGTTCTCATCCAAGGTAACTCACCTGGAGTGACTTGGCTGACAGTAGTGTGGCTAAGGGAAGGATTTGATCTTTCATCTCTTCCAAAGAAATAAGATCAGAGAGTTTAGACACTGATAGACTATCTTACTCAACTCTCTCACACCAACACAGCGGCTGAGGTATCCTGTCTATAAAAGAATGTAATTGTGTTTATTAAAACCGTATATGGTTTAGTGGGTGTCAACTGAGAGCAGCTTGCCCTCACTCCTCAGTCAGGCCAACTGCTACATGATAAATGGGTATAAATGAGTGGGATTGCTTAGTGTTATTCACTGCAGGAGCCTTAGCTCATCAGCAGCCTCCTGTGCTCCAATGCCCTCCATTAAAACTGGAAAACCAGAAGTGTGCAGCCTACATGTATGGAAGAGCATGTGCAGGAGGGGAGGTGAACCTGGCATAGTGTTCACTGTGTATTTAAAGAACTTCAGAGACTCCAGAGTAGTTTCTCATGTGGACACACACACATGTTCACACTCCCACTTACTTTAGTGTTTCTGAAATGAGAGTCTTTTTTTTTTTTTTTAACTTTTTAGTTGGTTTCTCTTTGGGGGCATTTTAATTGAACTGTAAGGAAGTGACTACAATTCCAGAGAAACAGACTGATACCTAAATGCTTCCTGTATCCAGGCAGCATCATTCGAGCTAGTCACCCCCACCTGACTAGCTATTAAAGACCAGCCCACTGAGGTCTGGAGCGCAATTCATCTCCTCCTACAACAGATGACTAAGATACAGCAGAGGAACTGCACCCCAAAGTGCTCATTCCTCTCCATTGACCGTAGGGGTCTCAGATGCAGATGATTCGTAACTGAATTGCCCAAGCAGGAGGAGACAATATGCAGATCCTCAGGATTTCTCAACAGAGGTTAAGGCATGGGCTCTGCCTTCTCTGCTAAGATGGCTTGTGTTCCTACCCACCTTAGAATCACAGAATGGTTTGGGTTGGAAGGGACCTTAAGGACCATCTCATTCCAATCCCCCTGCCATGGGCAGGGACACCTTCCACTGGACCAGGTTTTTCCAAGTCCCATCCAACCTGGCCTTGAACATGCCCTATCAGATCAATCACTCCTGTTACTTGGTCCCAAAATCTAAGCAAGTCTCTACTAATCCTATTAAGGGGGTTTGTGTTCACTTGCATTGCTGCTGTGCAACTTCCCACACAGACAATCTTAGGATGGGGTTCAGTATCCCTCAAATTTCACACATCTTCCTCTGAGAAGCCTTCGCTATTTTTGATTTGATAAAGACAGAAAAAGAAGGGTTCAGATCAGTCAGTTCAGAGGATCTGAAAGTTCCCCTTAGTCCATGTGCACATGCAGCCAAAGAATTCACAATTCACATGAGCAACACCCCGAGATAAGATTACACAGTGTGGGCAAGCATTTGTAATCCTCCACACTGATCCACAAAGAGGGTATCTTTTATTATCCCATCTCGAGGTTTTTAGCTTCAATAGGCTGTGGTTTGTACATCCAGAGGTTCCTGCTCTGGTTGCCTTGACTCTAGCCAAGGTGAAGCCCTGATGGAGTGGAGGTAAGTCTTTGAGAGACTTTTTACAAGGGAATGGTGTCATAGGACAAGGAGGAGTGGCTTTAAACTGAAAGGGAGTAGGTTTAGATTGGATATTAGAAAGAAATTCTTTTCTGCGAAGATGGTGAGGCCCTGGCACAGGCTGTCTTGAGGAGCTGCAGCTCCCTCACACCTGGAAGTGCTCCAGGCCAGGTTGGATGAGGCTTGAAGCAACTTGGGCTAGTGGAAGGTGCCCCTGCCCATGGCAGGGGGATTGCAGCTGGACGATCTATAAGATCCCTTCCAACCCAAACCGTTTGATGATTCCACAGTTCTTTTAAGGCTTTTCCCTTGAGTGTGTCTGCAGCCAGGGGAATGTGAAGCTCAGTTTGCAGGAGCAGGTATTTGCAGAAGAGCAATTCAGCAGCATCTTAGAGCTATTATGCCAATATTTACATGGCAGCTTTTAAAAGAGGATTTCTGAGCGCTCTATAGACATTAAGGAAGCCTTTCTCTCTGTGCAGGCTTAGCTGTGAGTCCAGTGATCAGCTCCAGAGCAGGTGATGAGGCAGCAGCCAGGACAGGGACAAGCCTCCTGCCTCCTACCCCGTGCTGCTAACCACAAAGCACTCCCTCCCCTTTGTCAGGAAGGCTAATCCTGTAATGTGACTCTTGAGCAACGTTTAGGAGCCTAAATAGAACTTCATTCCAAAATAGCGCGTATGTAAATGAAGATAAGGCTCAACAAGTTGTAACAGATGCCTGTTAATTAGTCACTGCAAGGCGCTTTCAAATGCGAGCTGTGTTTCGGTGCACGAGCCATCCCCAAAGGCTGCTGTCCCCTCTCTTCTCCAGGCATGATTAAGGAGAAGGGGCAAGCCTGGACACCCTTGTGCCCCTTAAACACTCAGTCTAGCTGCAGCAAGGTGAGCCCTGCTTGCTTTCTGGCCCTGGACTCAGCCCTGTGTTAAAAAGGCACGAATTTGGGTAGCAGCTCTCACACAAAACCCAGCATCAGACAGTTTTGTGGGTGCAGGGCAACCTCGGGGAAGATCAGCCAGGCCTTACACTCCCTTATGAACACAGACAATACATATAATTTCATTAACTTTTGTCTTGGTACTTGTATTTTATCTTCATTTATATCACATATTTCTGAACCCAGTAGTAAACAGTTTCACCCTCTTTCATAGCCCTTAATGATACAGGTTGCTTTTTTCCCCAACTCTTTCAGATTACCATTTAAATTAACTATATAAATCAGGCCCCGGCCTCTATTACACGGGAAAACAATTGGGTTCTGTTTAACTTAGGAATCTGCAGTGTTTATAGATAGACAACCCCGAAGGTAAGTTACTAAACTAGTTTCTAGTTGCATTGATCTGTTGCCAGAATACATAAATTATTAACTGAGAAGTAACTCCAGAGAGTGTTGTGTATTTAAGTTCATATTTGGTAGGGCTGGGGATACGTGGTTTGGCCATAAGTAGACATTAGAAATATTAATCACTTTCAAGTAGAATTCTATATTTTAATTGCTGAGAGGAGACTTCATTCTTTCAGTGTCTGACTAAGAAACCTTTCCCTTGCTTAATTTAAGTTACCGCAGTGCAATCCTATGGGAAAACTCCCACTGATTTCTCTGAGGTCTCTGGTGTTAAGTCCATGGGAGTTTGACCATTTATTTTGGCTGAACAGAGTCTCCAGATCCCTCTGCCACCTAAATCTATCTCCTTTGAACTCCAGCTACTCAAAATTTAGCGTGTTGTCAGCAGAGCACGATGTGGAGAGTGAGATAATAGTGTTTTCCTCCCAAAACAACATGAGGCACTCAAAGTACTTGACAGTGCCAAGGTCTGGGTGAAGAACACTGTTTTCTGCTCTTTCGTGTTAACCAGGAGGCTGACCTGAGGTTAACTGCCCTTTGGAGCATGGAGTGTCACAGAAAAAATTTAAATGAATTTCCTGGCTGCATTTTTGGGTCTTTTCTTGAAAATTGTGGGATGTCACAGTATGTGCTGCTCAAGCAGTGCAGGCTGAGAAAACAGATTTGCTCTTTATTTTCCAATTCTCTTTAATTTCTGAGCTGTGGTGTCAGGGTGGAACTTCAATCCTCTGTCTTGAGGTTAAACAGGACAATATTTGGCATCCTAGATGCTCCTTTGGGCAGTTCGACTGCAGAGGACAGGGCTGTGAGGAATGCAAGCTGTCTGCATGCCACTCAGTCCCTGGATGGATTCAACACTAATTCCAATTTGCCTCTCCCACCTCCTTGGAATAAATTTCTTCCCAGCTGAACTGCACTGCAGTCAGCAGCTCAGGGAGAAGGGAGGAGACAGCCTGAGCAGGCTTGGTCCCAGCTGGGAAGGTATCATAGAATCGTAGAATTATTTAAGTTGGAAAAGACCTCAAAGATCTCTGAGTCCAGCCATTAACCCAGCCTTGCCAGGCCCACTGCTAAGCCGTGTCCCTCAGTGCCACATCTACAGTTTTTTTTAACACTTCCAGAGATGGTGATTCCACCACTTCCCTGGGCACTCTGCTCCAATGCCTGACTACCCTTTCTAAGAAGAAATTTGTCCTCGTATCCAATCTAAACCCCACTCCTGGCACATCTTGAGGCCGCTTCCTCTTGCCCTGTTCCCTATAACCCAGGAGTTACTGACCCCCACCTGGCTATACCCGCCTTTCAGGGGGTTTTAGAGAGCAAGAAGGTCCCCCCTGAGCCTCCTTTTCTCCAGGCTAAACACCCCTAACTCCCTCAGCTGCTCCCCATCAGACTTGTGCTCCAGACCCTTCCCCAGCCCCATTGCCCTTTTCTGGACACACTCCAGCACCTCAATGTCTTTCTTGCAGTAAGGGGCCCGAAACTGAACACAATCCCTCCATACTTTGCCCTGTCCTGGAAGACCACAGCAATTTAAATTTGCCTCCACAGCATGGGATGCCAGCCCACTTTTCACACAACAGAGAGAAATCCAAGAGTGTCACCAAAGATAAATTGCCTTGCAGGAACAGCCTGGAGCTGCAAGGGTGAGTCAGCCAGCAGAGAGTGTGGGAGCCAAAGGGTGCTCCATCCCTCTGCTTGCAGCAGGTCCATCCCAGAGCAGCTCAGAGAAGAGCAGGAGAGCAATTTGCAAAGGCAGCAAGTCAGATATAAATAGATACATCCATCTGCATCTTGTCCAGGCCCTGTATGGCATCCCTGCTGTGCAAATAGGGTGTTCACCTTCTGTATAATCTTCACCCACGACAGAGGAAAAGTGCTTTTTGGCTGTACAGGTGCCACAAATATTTTTGTAAAGCCCTGTGGCTCTTTGAAATTTCGTGTAGCTTTAAACTCATTAGGACTTGTTTTTTTTTCTACTTCAAAATTATGAGGGGCTCAAGGATGAAACCCACTGCCTTTGTTTGCACAGTACCTGATGCTCTGCCATCCTTGCGTGTGTGGGTCCCCACTGCATTTGCAGGATGGTTCTATCATTGAGCAGCGTGGAGCTGAGGTGTGGATTTCAAGTGGATTTGAGCACTTAAATATCTTTAAGCAACAGGGATGCACAGATTTGCAGGCTATCACACCGAAAATCCACTGAAATTCAAGGAAAGGAGCACAGTTATCTAAAGATGTGTGACAGCTCTGAGGCAAGCCTTTCCTCACCAATGGCAAGGCTCCCAAATTTTGCAGAGCTGAGCACTGCAGGCATCAGTTTTGGATGTCCTAGCAATCCTATGTTCTCTCACAGTGTCATCTCCAGGAAGGCCCAGTCCTCTGAGGAGTAACATGGGACTGCTTTGAGAATGGGAAGCAAAAGACCTTTCCTGTATTAAGGAGCTGCAGTTGCTAGAAATGAAAATAAAAGTGGATCTTCACATTTGAGAAATTCAAAGATTTTGCTTTGCAGCTCTCGAAGGCCCACAGATTTAGGTTGATCTGGACATTTTTATGTATGTAAAGGTGTGGATGACATCTGTACTAAATATTACACCAGGGTTTTGTGTCTTATTTCTATTCTTCAGCAGCATTATCAGTGTAAAGCGGAAAGTTTTGTGGTTACGGGTTTGAGCATGTTGGTTGACACCCACTTTGCCTCTGTGGCCTCATGCAAGTCACTTCATCCCTCTGCAGCAGTTCTTCCTAATAAAACAGCATCACAAAACTCCTTCCCTGCACCAGGATCACCTTCTTAGGACAGATGCTGTTGGTATCTGAGAGGTTTAGGTGCCACCAAGGTAGAGAACCATCCAAATGATAAGTTGCTGTGATGGAGCAGCAAAGGTTGATACAGCTGTGAAGCTCTGCTGGTCCTGGCTGGAGACAGAAAACCTGAGTATTGGGACAATTTCTATATTGATCCTACTGTTTGCCTTCCTAAAGCACAGCAGCAGAAGTACTGTGAGGGAGCAGTGATCTTCAGAGATAAGGGGAAAGGCAAACATTGTACGGTCCTGAACTGCCTCTGTAGAAAACTATTCTCTGGCTCATAAGGTATTAATTGCCAGAATTTATTTATTTTTTCTGAAGAGAATTCTGAGAAAGAAAGAAAGAAAGAAAGNTGCTTGTTTAAAAATTCTTCTTTTCTCTCCAGTTTTTTAAATGCTGCTGGGTTGCTGAGCTGTGAAATACGATGTCTTTTTAAAAAGAGTTCCAAGATTTTTGCCCAGAAGGAAGAAAATACTGTTCAGGTTTGTCTCTTGAGGATTTAATGATCACATCGTAAATTTCTCTGGAGAAATGAAATAGCAGTCAGTGGGTAATATCCCATCTAATGTTGTTTTCCCATCTTTTCTTCCTCAAAGACCCAGCCTCACTCTTCAGACCTCTGGGATTTTCTGTGTAATGGGAGGATACAGAGACACAGAGTGATATGCCCTTCACAAACTGATTCGACACACTCCAGTATTATTCCTGCTCCAACTTAAATCTTCCTTCTTGATCTAAACCCCTCTGTGCCTTAAAAACAACTCTGTTCAGTGGCCTCAAAAGCCAGAGCAATTGAAATAAGGAAATGTTTCTGTATAGCTGATGTGTGATAGTCCAAGCATCTGTGTTCCTGCTTCCCAGTGTGTTTCAGAGGGATTCATCTTCTGACTGGAAGGACACAGATATGGGAGAAAATTACTTCAGTTTTCTCTATCATTCCTGCCAGGCATGTGAAACCAGCCTGACTCTTTGCTCAGAGAAGCCTACATGGAAACCTGCAAAAGAATGAGGCAAAGGGGGCAAAAGGTTATTTTTTAAAGATCAGCCACCAGTCACAGAATCAGAGACTCATAGAATATCCAGAGGCACATGTGGAACAGAGGAAAAGCCCATCTGCAGAGTGGAAGTATTCATCGGGCTATGGCCAAAATCAGGGTATTAGTGATGTCTTCCATGCTTTCTACACCAAAACCCTTCTTTTAGAGAACAATCTGTGGGGTAAGAGCTCCTAGTTCTGGTACTGGCTTTTCTGGGAGCCATGGGCTGTTTTTACCCACCTTTGCACACAATTTTCACCATAAATACTCCAAGATAAGGAGGGAGAGTTTATTATTTGCAAGACCATCAGTACCCCTGAGCTGAGGTCTCTCCCAACCTAAGGATTTATGCATTTTACTATTTTCTAGCCCCCACAGTGTGTGACTCTCAGCCCTTTGGTGTCCAGGCACCTTCGCTGAAAAAAAAAGCACAAGATTTCTTTGTTACCTGGTTCCTGCCTTGCAGCCCAATTCAGATTCAGGGGAAGCTGAGCTGTGCTCTGCTTGACCCAACAGTATTTGTCAGTCACATCTCACCCTATTTTCTGATCTTTCTGCTGGCCACGGGTTATTTCCATATGTGACCAGGCTGACCTGACTACTCCCAGCAGCTTCACAAGAGAATACTATGGAAAAGGTGAAAATGGCACGAATGTTTGAAACCCTGCGCTGAGATGAATGCAGCCCCCTCTATCCACATCACCAGTGCTGGTGTGTGTGTTTGAGGCAGGAAAATGGCTGGATCCGAAGTAGGTAGGACCCCTGCCCTCTCTTCACAGCCACATGCTGCTGCACTTCAGTTTGCAAAGCAGCAAATGAGTGGGTTTGGTATCTTTGGGCAGATCTTTTCTTTGTTCTCCAGGTTTTGTGCTGCCTTGTTTAGTCACGAATGCCACGAGCTGTGGGCACAGGCAAGAGAGGTGGTGGGTCCCCACTTCAGCCTGATTGCCTGATGGGGCTTAAGGCAGACCTTCCCTCCTTCAGACCTCAGGATTTGGTTTCCTTCTTCCTGTGCTTGATCATCCAATAAATCTTGTACAACATTCCATTAGAAAACACAGGGCATCAGTGCTGTATCCCCCTCTTACTCCTCCAAATAATCCATTTTTGCATATGGATACGTGGACCTCAAAGGACCTGTTGAATGGCAACGTGGGGCACAGCACATTGGATGCCATCTCCTGCAGTGGCTCTGACTACACCCTAACAAAGAAAAGTAAAAGACACTTTACAATACAGCTGGAGATGGGGCCAAGCCACAAATTCAAATATGAATGAAGACAGAAGGTGTTTGGCTCCAGGGTTTTGGTTCTAGTCTGTAAATAAGGCAATTTAATTTACCGTGTGCTTGGCCCAAGGAGCTTGTAAGAAGGAATGGAAATCCTCCACCAGAAGTTATAGGTTTCATAGGGAAATCTGTGGATGAGAGTCCTACAGCCTCTGCTATGAGGACATTGGGCCAAATCATCAGCATGGAGCCTGGTCATTTAAATCACTTCTGCAACACACTTTCACTTGACATTGGCACACACCATTTCCATACACCTACATAACTGTTTTATAAATATACTTGGCCCCTGGCAGGATGCAATCCCAAAGGATAAATTAATAATAAGCCACATATACAGACATGCAACATTCAGAATTGCGTAACAGTTTCAGAGATGAACAATCCATATCAAGTTGGGCAAAATGATTTTATTCCAGGTCCTCCATCAATGGGCACATTCCTACTTTGTTCTGCTAATAGTTGTTGGATTTAGTGTGACTTGGATGGGATGTGACTCATGGTAAAACAGGCAAACGCTGCCCAAACTAGAAGCATCCCATTTAGTATGTTGAAAACTTTCTGAATTAGCTATTTCCTCAGAGATTTTAGCAATTTTTTTTTTGCATGAAACATGCTTCAGGGAGTATTCCCTGCCTCAGTCTTCTAATTTGTTCATCTTCATGGCACAGTCGTAATTACTTCCTTAGTTCTGCCATGGTTTCTAAGGGCAATAACCATCACCACGTCTAAGCAATAGCATTACCTTTTCTCTTGTTTCCTCTGTAGCCTCCCAAAGCCTTTGCCTCTTTTGGCAAAGCCTGTTTTCCTCCTTTCTGCTCCTAACCCACCTGAAAGGAAAGGGATTAAGATGGAGACAGTTGTGCTGGCTGCAAATCTGGCAGTGTGGAGAGAAGAGATGGAATGACTGCAGAGTTCCCACAAAGTGGAAGCTCCCTCCAGCCAGGGTTTCTGCTGGCATCCCCCAAATGCAAGGATGGAAAGGTAACAACAGCCAAAAGCAGCCTCAGTCTCCTCTGTGAGGGGTGGAAAGGAGATTCTAGGAGGCCTGGAGTCAGACAAGATGTGAGCCAAGGGATTCAGTCAGTGAGGATTTTTCTGCAAAGAGCTTTGTAGGTATTGCCAGTAGAAAAGCCACACACACCCAGGGCCTTACCCTGAACCCCGCAGCCTTCTTTCTGCAGCTGTCCCTGGTTGAGGTGCTGGGAACTGAAGTGACTTAGGAACATCCTGAGGAGCAGGGATGTGAGATAAGGTCTCCTCAGCCTTTGTACCCAACCTACCTGGACTGCCTCTCCTTCTCCTGGCCTTTCAGCCTCTACACCAGGATGCTGGAAGGATCTCCAGGTGGTCCCTATGATCACACCAACCAACTTCAGCCCTGGGCTTAATCCGTTTTTTGACATTTTCGTTCCTCTCTGCCCTGGGGCAGAGCCATGGGTTTGACTCAAAATGGGTGTCAGCTCCCCTGTATCTCTCCAGCACTTGGGGATGAGTCTTCTTTGAACATTTCAACGTATCCAATGCCTGTCTGAAGGAGCCAGACCGTGCCTGCTGGTAAGCAGATTGTTTCAGAGCCCTGCTTTGTAAATGCCTCCTGCCTGGATCTTCTGGCCAGGCGAAGAGAAAACCAAGCTCACTTGTGCTTTTTGTGCTTGGTCCCAAGTAGAAATCAGACTGAGAAACGAATGCACAGTGATGTCTGTGCCTGGAACACCCCAAAATCACACACTCTGAGTAATCAGAGCTCTCTTTACCACTGAGGGAAAAAAATAAATTCACATATTGGCTAAAAGCCGAGTAGCAGCATTGGCAGTCGGTCACTACTGATGGCAAATGAGCTGGTTTCCTGGCTGGCAACAACCTGCTGCATTCCCATCCAGAAAGCCAGACTTGCACCTGAGAACCAGAGCAAGGGTGCAGGCAGCAAGGCAGGGACTGTGATCCCACTTACACCGTGGCAAACCCAAGTTATTCTAGTGGATTGCTTCCAAACTTCTGCCTGTAAAACTAAAATCATAATCTACCCTCTAGTCATTGCTTGATTCCAGGTCCATGGAAACATTTTCTGCTTGATGCTGGGTGAACCACCCTCACTGTGCCTGTTGTTGGGAATTCTTTTGCCCCTCACAGCAGTGAGCAGGAGAGAGTTGTGGGGCTGTAGACATAAAAAGGTGAAAAACATCACAGCCATTACCAAAAGGCTGCATCCTCTCTGTGATTTTTATCACGGGCAGACAGCAAACCCACACAGCCAGGTGCTGGTGTCTGCCTGGGAAGGGAAGGCACTGAAATGGGCTGTCCAGGGAAGTGGTGGACTCATCATCCCTGGAAGTGGTCATGAAATGAGTGGACGTGGCACTTAGTGCTGTGGTTTAGTTGACATGGGGTTTGGTCAGAGGTTGGACTCAATGACCTCGGAGGTCTTTTCCAGCCTTAATGATTCTATGATTCTACAGGATTGGGGTGCAAAGGGTGCCTGGTCCCAGCATCTTCATCACTTGAGCTGTCCTTCCTATCACCTGTCATCTACTGTTGTGCCTTCACAGTGCTAAGGCTGTGCAGAGCTTAAGTACAGGTAAAACCTGTCCTAGGAGTTTTCCATCAGCATTCAGCTCTGACCATGCTCAGATCACACCAGTGCTGTCTGTCACTGATGCTGGGATGTCTAAGGTCCTCTTCTTGCTCTCTCTGAGATGGAAGGGTCAGACTCAGACTGATGTGGAGACTCCAGGAATACAGCTGGCTGTGCTTCACCTTGCTGCAGGCTGTTCCCTCTCTTCCTGGGACCCATCCCTGCTAGTGTAAAATGTCCTCATTGCATTTGGTGCTGGGCAAATTTGCCCTTGGGCACCGTTTGGGCAAGGAACTCCAGAGCCACCTACTCCAGAGGCTTTCTCCTAGTTATTTTGCTAGCACAGTGTGCACTGGGTCAGATGCAGGGCTGTCCCCAAAGCCTGTCAAAGTGCACTGGCTTGCACCAGGATTGATATTCTCAACAGGGAAATAAGTTTCCATAACACTGGCCAACAAACTCAAAGCAAACTGCATCCCTTTGTGCTAGACATCTTCCACTTCAGGCTGAAGGAAACCTCTGAGCACAAACCCAGAGGAAGACACAGTGTGACAGTCAGTTTAGCAAGGTGCTGCTCTAGAGAGGGATGAAAAACGACCTTGGAAGACCTCGGGTGTAACTAACCCCCCTCAATGCCCTGCATGCTCACTGTGTCATACCAGTGAGACAAGGAACCTGGGTCCTTCTGCTGCAGCAGCTCAATACAATTTGCAGAGCAGGAAAGGAGTTGCGAAAGCCAGTTTGGAAAGAATAAAGGCCCAGTTGGAAATTTCACTACCAATATCTGTGACGCAGAGACAAAGGCTCATGCTGGGCCATTGGGATTTGGCAATACAAAGTCCTGTCTGCTCTCTCATGACAGTGGTGGGACCTCAGCTTGTTTTGCTCCCAAGGTGTGACGCCAGTTGTCTTGCATGATCCCCAGTTTCCTCGTGTCTTTAGGCATGTTTGCAGACCTTTGAGAGTTGCAAAATTTCCCCTTCCGCCGTCATCCCAAAGAGGGTGGACACTAGCACTGTTTCCAGCCCCAGGGTCAAATTGCTCAGCCTTTGATGATATTTCCTTGGAGTCCTTGAGCCTGAATTTCTTGGCCTCTTTGAAGTTTCCCCTTGAAGTTAGTGCACTTCTGGGTGACTCAGTTCCCTCCCTCTCCGAGAGAGATCAGATCTAGTTTGCCAGCTTTATCTTATGTCCCCCTGCTTAGATAAATGCCAGCTATGTGGTCTCAGGCCACCAAGTCCAAGGGTTCTGAATTTCTGAGGGACTCTGCATGTACCAGCATCATCTTCTTCCTTCTTGTTGGTAGTGCATTTCCCTGGCATGAGAGTCCTTGAGGCATCCCTGGCTTCTAGAGGTGAAATCCTACAGCCCAGCTTCATAGGACCCAGGATTTCCACCAACCAAGAAAACAGAGTGCTTTGTCCTCATTTGCTCCCAGTTTTTCTGTGTGGGATTGAAATGAGGCTGAGAGAACCAAAACACCACTCCTGGAGTCATAAGAACAACCTTTGACCTTTTTAGCTTTCCTTCAGGAATGATTCCTTTGCTCACATCTTCTCTTGAGAATTTTGCCAGCTGAAGTTGTCCCCTGAGGGCTGTTGTGGTCACCTTCAATAGCAGAAATCAGCTTTGAACTCTTCATACTGCCCAGGGCTCACATGAGCCACATGTTGGGCTTCGACGTCCATCCTGCAGCTGCAGTGAGCGTGCAGAGCTCACTCCCATGCAGAGCCATATTTAAGGGGAGTTGCCCTTATCTGACATCCATGGCCTGATTTAGGCCTTTAATCTGGGAAGAAATTTCCTGCAGGTCACAGGAAGCCAAGGGATAACTGCAAGATCCTCGTCATGTCCCAGTCCTGCAGTGTCAGCCTCTTGGGCTTTTTTTTCACCAAAGTAGATACTTGTGCACTTCTGGATGAAGAAACCAGTCCCTCAGCTTAGTCTCCTTACACCCACTGACATCTGAGACCTGGAACTCTTTGGAAAAAATGAGGATTTAAATGCTAAAAGCCACAGGACAGAAAACAAAGCCTGTCCCTAGCTCTGGTGGCACTGCTGGAATTAAGTGCCATGGAGTTAGAAGGGTGAGATAGGGAAACCCAAATAAACAGGCTTGTATTATAGTGGTTATCCCAACCCAGCGAAAACTCTGCTCCGATGTGAGAGTAACTCCCCCAAGCCAGTGAGTTGGGCTCCTTGTGGAGCTACAACAAAGGATTCAAACGTGTTTCCTCTTGGAACAGGATGAAGCGAACCCTCTGCAACCCCATCCATTGGGCAGGTTGCCGTCCCCCCTCTCCCTGCCTCCATCCAGAGCAGCAGCTCTGCTTCTCATCCACATCCACACTCCCCTTTGAAAGCCAAACTTCCTGCTCTGGGCTATTTCTGACCTCCCAAGCCAGGCTGCCAAGTGGCCAGGACGAGCTGGCCAAGGGGGGTTGCTGGGGTAGGGCAGGGACCTGCGGAGCCCAGGGTTCTGGGGCACACACTGAAGCCTGCATGACTTTTCTCATTGAAACAAAGCAAGATCACAGAATCATAAAATGGTTTGCATTGGAAGGAACCTTGAAGATCATCTGTTTCTAACCCTGAAGATGCTTCTCTTGTCGGACAGGTAAAAGTGGACAATGCTTCACCCACACCCACCCCAAGTCAAACAAGAAATAGCCACTTTTTTACCCTCATTTTCAGACATTCTGGTATTTCTGCACGTGCATTTATTCCCTCCTATTCACACAGATGTATAACCAGGCAGCAGCTGTAATGTAATACCAGAGTCCTGTGTATAACTCTGAAAACACCACTGGAGCAGCCCTATTATCGTGAGACCAATCTGAGCAGGAAATATTATCATTACCAGGGGGCATTATTTTTTCCAATCACACTTCATATCAGTTGTCATCAAACCCTGTGTTTTATATAGTGTTACAATAGCCACAGTTGCCATGAATTGTCTCTGGATGGACTGTAAGTATTAAAAACAAAATAAGAAGCATATGTTGGAATGTCTGAAACTAGCAGACGAAACTCAAGGCTTTGACAACGTTACGGGGTTTTTGGAAGGAGCCAGATTTTAGCAATAACATTCCACTTTTGTGAGTCTACCCACCAGCATCTAACCTGCTCTATAACATCTCACTTGAGTTTACAATTTCCTTCACCTCCTGTTCCTCTCTAATGTAAACTCTCTGGCTTTTCTCGAACGTGTGGCTTGGAAGAGGAATAGCTCCAGCCTCCCAGGTGCCAAGTGGAAATCTTCCTTTGCAGTGGACAAGCAAGAACAAATGTACAATCTGAGGAAAGTGTTTATCCACAGAGCATTTTTTCCCCCCTCCTGCTCTAGCTGTAGCAAAATGTCAAAGGCATGATGCACACATTCCTTTGAAGCCATTCCATCGCCTGATGATCCATTTTGCTTACGAAAGGAATGTACGCTCGATGCTGTGATTTTTGTTGGAGGCCTCAGCAGCCGTGTAATAACTGCAAGGAACACTGCCAGGTTTCCCCCCTTCCTTACGCATTCCAAAACATCCATCCAGTGAGCAATAAATAGCAAAAAAATATTAATTACCCAAAGGAAGAATTCTCTCCTGAACAAATATTGGCTTTGTGACAAGAAGGAGCTTGTGAAATGTGTGTTTGCCTACCAAGCCCACTCAGTCTATTTCTGATTTCCAAAGAACATAATGACCTGTGTGCCAGATTTTATTTGGGCTTTTTCTTTTCTTTTTGCATGGCCAGCAAGAACTGTAACAAACATACAGGAAGGAAAACACTGTATTGTTGCTCTTGGTCTTTTGGTGGTTTTTGTCCTGTGCTTTTAACTGTGCTTCACTTCTGGAGCTGCACAGAAAAAAACTCCGGTTATTCTTCTGTAACCTATTCACCAATTCTCCCAGTTTTTCCCTAGCTCATTTACTGCTTAAAATGTTCTGTAAAAGAGCTTGGGAGAAATCAATTTTGAGCTGTTATATGGCATACACAAAAACACATGCATGCTTATATATATATATATATTCATAAATACATAAGTAGGGGCATGACCCTGTAGCCACTTGGGTTAATAAAAGAAGTATAAAAATATAAAATCTCCAATCCTCACTCCAAAGCAAAAATTATGGCCTCCACCCTGTGCAAATTGCCGTGCACAAACGTCAGTCTTTGATTGAAGAATTTGATGTAAACAAAGGTGAATAACTGGTGTTTTGGGTCTGGTGGTGAACATGACCTACTCTCGTCCCTGACACCCACCCTGCAGGAGCTCAGCTTCTGGAGGGAACTCAAAGCAGAGGTCCCTGCAGTGAGCATGAGAAAGTGGCTAAACTGGGCCAGAAAAGGGTCCAGGTGACCTAGAACCCAACAGCAGACAAGCACAGATGCCATGGGAGGAATGTAAGAATTGGGCATGAGGTGATGCTGCCACCAAAATCTTCCCCACTCTCAGACTTTTGCAGCTGAGGGACTTCCTGAGCTGGATGTGAGTTTTCTGTTTAATAACTCTTTTCCATCAGCTTCTCCAATCTCCCCTGAACCTGAAAACTGAGAAATTTCCTGCAGACCAGGAGGGAAAGAGAGGAACTGGGAAAAAGGGATGTTTCTGCTCCTGCTTTGGTTTGCTGGATGCAACTGCCTTCCTCCAAATAGAGTATAGGTCACCCCACTGCAGAACTCCCATGGAATTTCCCCAGCAGGCCCCACAAGCTTCACAGGTTACTTCCCCTTGTAATAGGCTCAAATCATTTGTTCTAAAAGGAGCAGAAAAACCATCTTGGTAGTTGCTCCTTGCCTGACTTATTTTGGGGCTATTCTTTTGGGAAAAGAAACAAACAAATAAAAAACATGACTTGGAGAGGGGCTTGGAGGCCACCAGGAGGGAGTTCAGGTCTGTGCAGCCCTGGGGCATGGTAACCACAGTCCCAGGACATGGCATGCCAGCCCTCTCCCACAGAAGAGCATAACAGTGACATTTTGAGGGTAAGTAAAATGATGACAGCCTTCCTGAAAGCAAAGTCTGCTTCAAAACACTCAGAGGAGACCACCCAGAGGAGACGTGCCTGGAGATCCCCATGAGCAAATCTCTTACATCCTAAGCTCTCCCTCATCTTAGTTGCCCAAGGCAGGACAAGATCCATTCATAGGTTGTGCCCTTCCCTGCTGCAGGGAGCTGGTTGTATTGTAAAGGCAGTCAGCAGTTAGGAGCAGTTACATAGAATTATTTATCCACATAGAGATCTTTTCATGAACAGAATAGTAAATCTTTTCATTCAACAATTTTTAGACAAGAGCTATTTGTTAATGTGACATTTTTCGGCTGTATCAGTGCAAACATCAATCCATTTAGTTTTTCACACAGAGAAAACTTCTTTCTTGCCATTTGCAAAAAAAGAGAGGGAGGATGAATGAAAACTGGATGTATTTTTGTTGTTGTTTGGGGTATGTTTTGCTGAAAATGAAATAAAGGTCAAAATAAGATGCTGCTGTGAGTCTTTAATGTAGGGGAAAGGCCATTTTTAACCATCTAAAATCACTTGATTAAATAAATGTTGCCCAGCTCTTGTGCCATGCTTTGCTAATCAGAATTCAGGAGACTTCTGCACAGGAGATCACGCTCCCATGTCCTATCAGCTAAACTAAGCCTTGTGGTTATACCATGAGCAATATCACAACAGGAAAACTCTGTTCACAGCCAGCCTTTATAGAATGCTGAGCAGTGCTGCTGGTTTTCTGCACATCCTTAGAACCTGAACTGGTTCTATATAAAGAACCTATAAAGAGCAAAAAGACAGGGAGGGGATTGCAATGGCCAGTAGAATCCATTGGGATGCTTCAGGGCAGAGATCCATCCAGCCTTAGCTCCTCTTCCTCACCTTCCCCCGGTGGTGACTGTCTAATGGGAGATGGATGTAGTCCTCTGCTTGTCATGTTTGCTCTGCCCTTGTGCTGTGAAGTTACAATTTCTGATCGTTGCCTTTTCTTTTCTCCCCCATGCCTTTCTACCTTTTCAACAGGATTCCTTTCCCCTCCCCCAGCAAAGGCGAGAGTGGATTGCAAAGCTATTCACCTGGAAAAAACTGCCAAGAAGTGAAACAAACAATTTATTAAACTGTTTTCTACACAAAAATCTGAATTCTGGCTTAAATTTCTAGAGATGGAATACCACCTGGGGAATTATGTGCAGTTATCTCCAACCACTGGGTATTCATCTTCTCTCCTGGTGTGTTTCTCTGATCATCATTTGTGCCTTGGTAGAAGATAAATTTCTTTTAGTTTGATGTTATTCCTGGGGCTTCTGCGGTGTTCCCACACAAAACTTTAATTGCCATAAACACCTTGAAATTTACTCCACGTAAAGAAATTAACTGATTTGATAAGCAGCACTCATTGCACCAAAGTAAGCACAGTCTTGATTTCTATCATGCAAAATCAGATGTGGTGTCAGTGTTGGAATAGCAAGCAGGAGGTTTCATGGGAAAGGCGGCTCGTTTGCAGCAGGTAGGATGCCTTTGAATATTTCAGGTGTGACTCATTCGACAAGAGCAGACACCTAAATTGCCCATTTGAGCAAGTCTCCCCAGTCTCCCTTTGCAGTCCCTGGAGATTTCATCAAGGGAAACCAGGACTCTCTACTCGGTACTCCATAAGCAAGCAGCTAAACCTGGCCTGTTGCCCTGTGCTCTCAAGCCCTGACCATGGCAGGGTCCCAGGTGGCCAGCAGAGGTGGTGGGTTTTAAACCATGATGAGGTGAATATGGGGTTTTTTTGTGTTGGAGCAAATTCAGGTGTTCTGGTGTGCTGGAGGGCATCTTAACAGCAGAAGTGATAAACCCAGACCTTGCATCTCTGCAAGAGCAGACCTCTTGGTTCTGTGTCAGGTTTAACCTCAGCACAGATCTGTGTTCAACACATTTGGTGTATTCATGAGCACCTGATGGTTTGTCATGTTCCCATCAGTCAAGAGGACTCACCCTTAGCTCTCTCAGACTGCATGCAAGGTTTTGTCTCTGCAAGGAAGACTCAGCCAAAATCTCACAATTCTTGGTCAAGTCTGGAGCTGGCAGCTGGATGTCTTCAGCATAAGATATTCTCCTGCCTGGTCCTGGTGTCCAGCTGAGTGGGGGATCAGAGATGGTCTGGGAGTGATGCAAACACTCCAGCCTGCACACTGGCCTTGGGCACTGACAGAAGGACAGACCTCCCAAAATACAGAATCATGGAATAATAGAATTGTTTAGGTTGGAACAGACCTTTCAGATTGTCAAGTCTAACCATTAAACCAGCACTGCCAAGATCACCACTAAACCATGTCCCTCAGACCACAGCTACATTTATACACAGCTACTTTTATACATCTCCAGGGACGACAATTCCACCACTGCTCTGAGAAGCCTGTTCTGACACTTGACAGAAAACCCTTTCAGGGGAGAATTTTTTCCTATTATCCCATCTAAATCTTCCCTGATGCAACCTGAGGTCTTTTCCCTCCTCCTATGGTGTGGGGAAGGTGAGGACATGAAGTTAAGGCCAGATGGATCTCCACCAAAGGATTAATTTCTCTGCTCCCTAAGCTTCAAAGGGAGAAATATCCTGTCTTGGCTGCAGGAAAACATCTCTTCTTGGCCAAGAGAGTCCCATGAAGTTCTTGGACTGGTCAGGAATTGCAAGGAGGAGCAGGTCTGGTTCACCTGAAAATTGAGTCATCATTTCCAACCGGCACCCGGAGCTGTCAATACCCTGACCACACCTGGGCATTTCCAACAAAAGGTCCAATTTTCACCTGTGCACTGCTTTGAAATCCACCAAAATACACCCACTGCAATTTTCACCTCCTGCTCTTCTTTTGTGGTGATAATCTGTATTTGGGCTACTCAAAGACTTAAGATGCAGCACGTATTTTCTCCTGGTAGGGCAGAGACAGCCTGTCTTATCCCTGTCCCCTGCATCCTCTAACACAATGTGGTGTCGCTTATAAATGAACCTGGAATTCATGTAGCATCAGACTTTCCAAAATCCAATCGACCAGCCTCGTATTCTGAATAGATTAGGGGTTATTTCTGAGTTTTGGGTTGTTTTTTTTAAGAGAAACCCTAACCCACTGAAAAACGTTAGAGGAAAATTGCAAATGTTATGCTTGTCTGAACAGGAGTCACTCTGGGAAATTCACTACAGACATACTAATTTCTGAGAGATTTCCCCCCTTTCCCCCCTCATCCCATGTGTACTCAGAAGAGGAATGTTCTGTTTTGGCTTATTCCCATCTTCTAATACACACACACTGCTTATCAGAGATGCACTAGTTAAGGTGGAGGAAATTAAGGTGACCTCTACTAGTTCAGGTCTTTATGCAATTTGAGATGGTCATTAGTCACATATTTTGGCATGCTGTGAATTAAAGGCTCTGATTTACAGAGTATCTCAGACCTTTTGTTTTATATTTTGCTTTTCTTTGTATGCCTGAACACCCAGGAAGGTCATTTTATTCATCTGACTCTTAGAACGGATTACTTTATACAATTAAACCCAAAAATAATATACAATTAATAAAACTGTATGTCTTCTCTGGCTCTTTTGGCTAATAATGTGTGAAAAGAACTTCCAGACTCGGTGGGAAAAATGTTTCTCAGCTATTAATCAAGCCATTGATTTAGGAATTTTGCTCAAGGAAAGAACTTAGCCCTCATGCAGGGAAAGGGCCATAAATCTGCGAGAGGAAGAACTTCTGGGGCTCTGTTACTCATCCTCTTCCTGCCTGTGTGAATGGAGTGACTTTTGCACACCAGATGCAGGAGTCAGCACTGCAAGAGTGGCAGGGAAATTCCTGCTTCCCTCTCGGCATGGAGGAGACAGGATTTGAACATATTCTGAGTTGAAATGGACCCAAAAGGGTCATCGAGTACAACTCCTGGCCCTGCACAAGACACCCCCATGACTAATACCATGTGCCTGAAAGCATTTTCCAAACACTTCTTGAACACGGCTTGGTGCTGTGACCACATCTCTGGGGAGCCTATTCCAGTCCTCAACCATCCTCTGGATGGAGAAAACCTTTTCCTAATAAAATACTGGGACACCCACACTTGTTCCCACACACAAGTCTAAATGCTGCACAATGAGATGCCACTAAACTTCCCTCTGCAATACACCTGGACCCACACCAGCTCCCTAATCCTGGCAACAAGGCTTCACAGACCACCTCATCCTCCACCACCCTCTCATCTCACCCCATCCAGTGATTTCAGAAAGGCTAAAGTGCCCCTGGGGGCAGAAACCCAACAGAGGGGGAGGAAAAAACCCCACAGTAACTGCAGGAGAGGAGCCAGAGACTGTGAGGGAGGCCCTGATTTTTGTGCCTTTGTAGCTGAGAAAGGGCTGTGCACAGCTGATTTGGGTAAGTTATCTCACTGTTAAGTAAATCTTGTTAAGGAAAATATTGCTCAACACTAAAAGGGCCAGTAATTGTTTTTAGAAGCTGATTTTTTGCGTGGGCTTGCCCACATTTTGCCTCTGTCCTAAGTAGCACAACTCCCACTGACTTACTAGAAATATTAAGAACTAATGACTCAATTTCTAAGAATAATTTTGGGTGTTTCTATTTATAGCTACCAGCCCTAAGCTCAAAAGCACTGGCAACACCGAAGCATCTATTTTTCCATCATGCTTTGATATCACACTGAAATAGCCTGGAAATCAACACTTTCCACTTTCCTTGTTTCTGGATATCTGCACTTTCCAATGCAGATTGCTCACAGCACTTGATCGCTCAGGAAGGGACACGAGCCATCAACTATTTTCAGGAAGTGTCCGGAAGCTCAGTTTAAAATAGAAGTGGAGATGCTGGTGGACAGATGCAAAATCGTCCTTCTATGGTGGATTAAAGACATTAGAGAGCACTTCTGAGGGGCAGCTGGATGTGCCAGTGTTGGAAATGGTGTGGGTAAAGGAAGTTCTGTTGTGGGGTTGAGGATGGAGAGGCAAGAAATGGAGGGACAGGGCAGGGAGAGGTAGAGGTTAGAAAGGTAGCATGGAAAGGCAACCTTGAAGTTATTTCAATTTATGGCCACCAAAGTACCTTTCAAAACATCCCCAGACATGAAAAATCAGACCCACTCTGATCACTTTTGACAGCATTTTTCAGAGGTAACCCATGATCTTTAGGGGACAGACAGAACCATGAAATCATTAAGGTTGGGAAAGCCCTCTAGGATCATTGAGTTCAACCATTAACCTAAGGCCACCACTAAACCATGTCCTCAAGTGCCACATCTAAATGTCCTTTCAATCCCTCCAGGGATGGTGACTCCACCACTTCCCTGGGCAGCGTCAATATTAGCCAGGCATCAAAAAATTGAGGCTAGAAAATGACTCTTGAGCATTTAGACAAATGAAATCAGTAGTGTATATCTCTAACCAAATAATGAAACTAGACACACAATTTAAAAAACTCTGCAGAAGGTGGAGATATCTACTAGTTATGGGAATCTCCCAAGCCATCAGGTGTCTCTTTTTACGACTATAACCTGTTGCTTTAGGGCAAAAAACCTGCTTGCTGCTGTTTATTATTCAGAGGAGCAATCCCACCATGAAGGTGGTCGTGGAAGGATGGGCTGCATTTTCTCCTCCACAGTGCTCAGCAAGGTATCCACCCCCCCAGCTATCACCAGCACACTGAGCTAAGGGTGCATGGCATGACCACGCAGTGGTGGCACTGACAACTTCAGTGCCAAGACATGTTTGCCTTTTCTTTGGAAATTTTCTGCTCACTGTGCCCTTCCTCCGTCCTGCCCTGGGCTCAGCAGCGAGAGGCAGGATGTTGGCGATGTCAGCGCGTGACTCATCTGCTGGGAAACGGAGAGTGGTGTGGATTTCTGAGGACAGAACCCATGAGTAAGGGCTTTTCTTTTTCTTTTTTTTTCATTTTTCAAGGGGAATTGGGTGATGCAGAACAGTGGAACATCAGGGAAGGTTGCATCTGGTTGTCAGGGAAGAGGGGCACTCCAGGAGCCCCAACGCTTTCCCCTTGCTCAGAAGCCATGGAGTTTCATGCTGTGTATGGGGGATATTGGTTAAAAAAAGACCTTTTGGGGCAAAGAAACATTTTATCAAATAAAATGGAATTGTTTCTCAGAAGTTGCTGTCTTTCTTGAAAGGGTGGGTTTGAAGAATCTTATTTTAATCGAGTGTTTGACTGCTGCAGGATGCTGTGAAAGGAAGCTGGGATACCCATGGATCAAATCAGGTTTGAAACGGTATGCCTTTCCCTATAGCATTATAATCTGGGATTTTTTCACCAGTTCTGCTTAATTACTGGCTCAAACAGCAAAACCAATCCACCTCTGATTTTTAGGAGAGATGAAATAAGCCTTTCAGTAACAGCACCTCCCTGCCTCACCAGGTGCTGTGAACCTGTTGCTGTTAGGAATTATTACTCATATAGATGCTGTCAGTGGACTTGACATACCTGGATGGGTTATGCTTTTTGTTGGATATCCTCTGCTCAACACCCTCTCTGAGCATCCTCCTGCCATCAGCCAGCCAATGTGCCCCAGGGACTGCTTGCTGGGCAAGGTGACATGAGTTAGCACTGACCTAATACTCACACAAGTTCATTTTGGCTCTCAGAGGCACAAGGAGGTGAGCCAACAGCCCCAGGATGGGGAAGAAAGGGGACTCCAAGAGGACTACACTCAGTGTTATGGGCAAGGCTGGTGGGATTTGGCATTTTCTGTCAGCATGGAGGGTCTTGGAGGGAATGTAAGTCATGTCCACAGAGATCTGGAGACTTGCCATAGAGCCCTGCCACTGGCATCTCCCAAGGGAAGGCACAAGTAAAGTAGGAAGCCAAAAAAAAGGTCAACCAAGTTTTCTAATGAGTCGAGGAAGGCTGGAGTAGTTATTTTATCTATTCATATTGTGCCCAGTGAAGGGGTTGAAAATAAAAGGGAAGGAGCTAGGGCTGGTGGCACATCCCTGTGGGAGGACAGCTTCTATTAGTGGGTCTGGGGAGGGGGAATGTGACAGTGTCCCCCAAATAACTGCACAGCTTTTGCAGGGGAGGTCACCCTGCTGGCACAGAGGTGGTTAAGGTTTGTGCAGGTGTTTCCCTGTAATAGGCACTGTCAGGTACCTTGCAGCCTTGATGACCATCTGGTTACTATAAAGAATGGTTTATAAGATCTCATCCTGGTTTTTGACCATATAACATAAGTATTGAGAGCGTGTAAGTTATAGCTTCATAAAAATAACAGCTTAATAATGAGAATGACTTTCCCCTTCCAAACCAGGGAAAATTCAGGTGTGTTTCCCCCCTCCATTAGGACTGTAAAATGAGACAAAAGAGACCCAGGCATCTAGGGGGATAAAAAAGCACAACCCCACAAACTCCTTAGACCTTAGAGCAGAGTGTAAGCACAGCCCAAAGGTGCCTGCAGAAAAGAACTGAATCCCTGCTACCAGTCTGAAGATGGGAAAACTGAGGCAAAAAGCTGCAAAATAGGTTAAAAAGCATCATCCGGGCAGCCGGTGGTCAGCACAGGAATCACATCCTCAGATCTCACTCCACCCTGCACTCCTGTAGTTAAAGACACCAGCACAGGTACCCAAAGATTGTCATCCTTTATCACAGTTCTGTCTTGATCTTTCAAATCCTTTTTTGTATTTCCAAAAGATCCATTTTCTCAGTGTTTTATGGAATATCAGGGCAGTGTGTAAATATATGCCTTTCTCCTTTCAAGAAATGCCTTCTAGGTCTGGCCCAAAATTTTTTATTTTTCACAAAGATATCGAGCTGGGACAATCTTCTGCAATGCATTTCTTTAGGAAGTTGAAGTCTTGGGTGTGTAAGATTAATGGTTTTGAGGTTTTCCTTGGACAGGTCTCTCAAAGTTGTTTTCTGAATTTTCCCATTAAAAAAAAAATTGAAAAAAGCTCACAAAAGGTTTTCTTGCAAGTACTTTTGAATACTTGCAGTTCAGGTAGCTGAATTTTTACAGTCAACAGACACAATTATCACCCGGAAACAGAGGTCTAGGTCATGTGAACCATCCTTTGGGGGCACCTGTTTCTGTAAAGCCATGAGCTGGGCACACGAGCCCAAGGTTTGGGGGGTCAGCTGGGACTGCAGCCTCCCATGGAATGGGAACACCCAAGCATCTGGTCCTCCACTGACCCTCCCTTTGAAAAGTAATCAGCAAAGGTGGAACCTTCATGAAATAACAGCTGACTAAGAGCTGGGGTGTCTCAAGCCTGGTGGTGGGACCCTCATACCAGTTGGTGCCCTGCTTAGATAGCAGAGTGTGGGCCTTGGTGGTACCAGAGACAGGGAGAGCATCAGCACTCCCATCATTTGTCTGCCAGGGAAAACTCCCTGTCTTTTTTGTCTTTAAAGACAAGCCTGCTCCTCCTGCCTTGAGTTGGGCTGGGGGAGCTCTGGAGTGGGCCAGGGCACTGGAGACCACTGGGTGCACATCTGGGAGGAGGTAGGGGTGGGATTATCTTTCTTATGCCTCCAGTTTGACCTCTTTGCCAGCAGATTGTTCTCATTTTCCACATGGAGGAATCTAGGGACCCTCTCGAAAGTTCAAACTCCCAGCGTCTTCTCTGCAGGCAGCAGCAGAGCTCTGGGCTTCTGTAAAACCCTGTCCCTCAGGGCTGCGCAGCAGCGTCACTGACCCAGCTTGCTTCATGCACAAATTTGGATATTTCATGTCTTTTTAATACTGGACCATGTGGGTTTTTTTGCTAGTCAAAATCTTTCCATGGAAAACTAGGAATTTAGTGTCTCATTTTCTGTTGTTTTTACCACCTCACCAAAAGACTTGGGGGAAATTGCTGAGATGGTTTCAAGTCAAAGCAATGCCATTTTTCTTACTGCAACAGAAATTACTTAAAAAATTCGTAAGCAATTAACAACCAAAAAGCTTACAAGCAAAAACCAAGAAACAGGATTGTTTCTTTCAGAGTTTTCCTTAGCTCAGAAAAGCAAAACATTTCCATCTTTAGCCAACCTGAATTCTTACAATTCTTTTTTAAACTTTCTTAGGTCAGCCAGTAAACCTGAAAGATCAGCTCTTTGAACAGCTTTATCTGACAATCTCTCAAGTTCCTATGTGCTTGTTCAAGACCCTGGACTGGGATTATCCAAGTATTGTCCAGCAATGCAACACAATACAGTTTTATAAAACACATGGGAATATCAAGCTCTGTCCTTTGGCCCTTTCTAGCTCCAGGAAGCATCAGGGCATCTAAAACCAGCATTTCCCAGTCAGTGGCTGGAGCACAGAGGCTCCCCAACCACATATCTGAATAACAGGTCTGACCCAGCCCAGGAGTGCTCTGTGGCATGCACGTTATTGCTCCATCTGCCCTGGCTGCAAACATTTATTATTCTCTGTGACACATGCTGTAAAACTGCACTGAGGGAACTACATCTAGTTAGTAATTTCCATTCAGATGAGCCGAAGAAATTAATGAATTTGGAAGATCTCAGATCTTTGGAGATAGGGACAGGCGATGGCACGCTAGAAAATAATCACCCTCAACTCTGCACAAGCTTGAAACCACCCCACTAATCACAGGCAGTCGGAGTGCTTATCGGGGCAGAGGGAGAGCTCAAGCACCATTCAAACTCGCTAATAATGGTAAATGATTCCGCAAACGCACGTGTTCTGGGCTCGGACTGCTTCCAAAGCTAAGTGCTTATGAAAACTTGAAGTGCTCCACTGGTTTTAAATCACTGTGCAGGGCTGACTGATTTAAACTACCAGAGCACTTCTCTTTCCCTTGCATTTTCTTCTCCCCGCCACCCTACCCCTCCTCTCCCCTTTCCTTTTTTTTTTTTTCCCATTTTTTTATGAACGCTTCGATTTGGAAGCAAGTCAAACACTTCAGTTTAGTGGTTCGAGACCATATTGAAGCGATTTAGAAATATGTCACAAAAAAAAAAGAAACAGTAAATTATGGTTTAAAACCCTTTTGTTTCAGAGCATTTAAGGAGCAAAGGCTGCAGCTAGAGCTGGGATGTATTAGCAGGGGCTGGACGACAGCACCGGTTGCAGGCAGGGACTTTATCTGTTTGATCACATACCTACTGCAGGACAGATCTGCTCATGTGCTGCTCCCTGCCCTGCACCTTTGATGTGCTGACTTTTCCCCTCTGATCCTCAGTGGCCCCTTGCTGCAACTGGAAAAATTCCTCCGCTGGTAGGTGCAGTGCTAAAAATGGCCTGAAATTTAAATGTTGTTCATGGCAATGGGAAAAGATGCAGACCTCATCCAGGCTTTTTAAAGGAGCAGCATTGGAGCCTTGGCTGCCTCCAACCGCGACAGCATCACAACCTGAAAGTGAAACTTTCTGGTGAATTCATAACTCTCAAAAGACAGAATAAAACTGAAGCAGACAGCATAAATAATGGAAAAGTGAATTAGACTTTAAAAATTCTGTCCTGTTTAATAATTCAGAATGATTATAACATGCTGAAAGGAACCTTTTTTTTTTTTAATTACTTCTAGCCTAGCAATCTCCCATTAGTGCACACACATCCCCATCAAAAATCATCAGCTATTGAGAACTGCATCAGTGTGAGACAAATGGCAAAGTACATCCCTTTGGATGTTTATTCACACTGAAGACATGCCCTGCACAGCCTTCCCACACCTATAGCCATGCTAGGGAGAGAGGAGATGCCACGGCCCCCAGGACCAAAGCCCTGCCCTGGGCTGCAGCCACACTCTGGCTTGCATGAAACGCTCAAAACAAAACTCCCTCGGAGCCAGTAAATCGAAGCTGCTTGTCACCATGGCTGGGAAGCGAGTGCAGTGGGAAGGAAACCGAGCCTACGGTCACAGACATGAGCTGAGGTTTCCCTCTCATGTAATGTGGTGAGGCTGAGGGACTGATACAGCCACAGCAAGTGGGGGAATCGAGGACATGGGAGCATGCCAGGCTGAGTGCTGAAGGCAATATCTGCAGAGCCTAAACAATGAGTCCTCACTTCCTAAAATGATGGCAATCCTTATTTAGTGACTCAGGCTGTGCACCTTCCCTTAGGACGCTGCAGGTGGAGAGAGGTGTCGACTGCTGCTGGCACTGACTTGCCAGTGAAGGCTGAAACACAGGCAGACCATCAGCATTCCCATCACCAAGTGCAACATCTTCCTTCCACCAGAGCAAGGACCTTTGGTGGTGAGAGCAAGGCTGCATTGCCCAGGTGATGTTTTCCATGAGACATGGAACCAAATGGCATGTGGGTGAGGAGCAAAGCTCTGGAGATGCCAGGAAAGGAGGAGAGCAGATGGCAGGAGAAGAGTGGTAGGTGTCATGATTGATAGCTAAGAGCTCTAGGGAGCTGAGTCCAGCTGAGTCACCAGCACTGGCATGGCTGGAGGCAGCGAGGCTGAGGGCTCTGAGGCATGGGGACAACAGAGCAGCCGAGGAGGGCACGCCTGAGGAGCAGGAGAAAACACACAAAGGGCTCTTTTGTACTGGGAGGTGAGCATGGCTCTGCTTGCACAACTCGAACCTGTGGTCACAGGAGCCAGGCTGTGCTCTGAGGTTGCAGCCAGACTCATTTAGCATTTTGCAGGCCATAATTTACAAGCAAATATAAATACTGGCCACCCACAGAATATTCCCAGCTCCTGCAGCAGAGCTGGTAGGAGGGGAAGCACGGCCACCCCTCAGGCACTACCCTCACCGTGCCATCTGGCTTGCTGTTGCCAGGCCTGTGATGGCCATCTGCCTTGTGGCTGCCATGGAGAGACTTAATTATATTTTTTGGTAGAATCACAACAGCAGCTGGAGATGCCAGCTAAGCATACGTGAATAAATCAGGCCCAAACTCCATTGCCAGAACTCAAAGAGTAGTTATTTCTGTATTAGCCATGCTTCAGCCCGACCACACCAGCAAGGAAAAGGCTTTCAAGTGTTTAGGAGCTGCTGCTGTGTCATGCTTAGGCTTTGTTGTGATGCCTCGGTGTGAGGGACGCTCTCTCCTGTCTATCGCGGGATGTGTGGTGGAGTATTCTGCTCCAAATCCTGCCTGGACTTGCTGGGGGATATGAGGAAACTCCCCTTCACCTGATCTCCCAGTTCCCACATCCATCAAGCCAGCACAGCCATTCCCACTTCCTTTGCAAAATGCCTCAAGCTGGAAAAAATAGTGTAAGAACAAAGTACAAGAAAAGCAGAATTTTCTTTGGCTCTCTTAAAACTCCTGTGAGGCAACCCAGCTGTGCAGGGGCATTGAACCAATTATTTTCTTTGCAAAACCTCATCTTTTTGTACCATCCAACATCTATTAACCACCTTCAGCCAACCACAGCTCTTAGACACTCCCACTCCCACCACTGACACATTAGCATGGTCCTGAACCCAAACCAAGCAGCTTTCCTTTGGCTCCTGGAGAGTATGGAGGCAATACCACACTTGCACACTGAGGCCATTTTGGGGTCCAGGTTGGCATCCCTGCACTCTGCTGTTCTGTGCTGTGCTGACATAACCCTGCATCTTTGCATTTTGCTCCATGGGTGAATCCCCAGGGATCAGACCTTTCCTCCCCTGTGATTTTCAGGACACCAAGCATATTCCGACAAACACTCGAAGGTCCTGTTTTCATTTATGTCTGGAGGAAGCTGTGTTGTCCTTGCACAAAAGAAGCACCAGGGCATGGATTAAACCCTCTCAAGAGACGTGAGTTTTCCAAACTGCATCATAAAGGGAGCAGCAAGTTGTGAGAGAGAAAGCTCCTTTGTTTTGGATAGCAGCTGTAATCTCCACATCAAGCACATGTTGGAATTTGTAAGTGGCCATTTAGCCATATTCTGACAGCAGAACAAGCAACCTCGGGGCGGCAGCCAGGCCTATTTATAGAGAGGAGGTTTGAGGTAATATCCTTACCTTGGATGCACTGTCTCCACTTAAGGAGGGAAAGTGATGCCAGACAGGCAGTCAGCAAGGAAGGAAAAGAGTCACAGCTCGCTCTGCCTGGCTTGCTCTGCATAGGAGCAAATTACATTTTACAACAACAATAGAAATCTCTGAAAACTCATTTTCTTCCCAAGCCTAACAAGAAAAGGAATGACAGAAGATAGACAGCTGGAGAAGATCCTCAGGCCAAACCTGCACAGGCTTATCAAGTTAATGTATCACTGTTGTCACAGTACAGGAGCATTGGGAAATGGTGAGCGATCCAGGAGGTCAGAACTCTGCCCACAAAATGTGCTGACCTTTTGTTGACGTTACTGATGACACCCAAAGGCTTAGGAAAGCTCTTGGAACATTCGTGGAGTGTTATCACGAATCGAGGCTGTCCCCTCGTATTGCGTCAAATATTGATGCTTTGTCCTCTGAGGCCAAGGTATTTGGTAAAACTCAAGCAGTGCCAGTTTAGGTGTCCTATCCAGATGGGCTGTGATCCAAGTCTGGCTGAAATCTGAGGGCTTTGGAACAGGTCTGGGACACCCGAGAAATGTGGGTTTCTCCAAAACAAACAGGAGTCAGGAACCCATGGAAAGCACGAGAAGGGGAGAGGCCACCAAGGTGCTGGTGGGACCTCCTTGGCTAGCAGAGGTCTTTGAAGGGCTGTACTCAGAATAACAGGGCTTCTTGCAGATATGATAATCCAACCATGGCTTGAAATAAGGTAAGGTGGGATGAGAGTCAGCTCACAGGCAAAAAAATCTGAATTTAACCATTTCACTTAAGTTTATTGCTCTACACTCTCTGTAGGTCAGCTACGTGTCTGAGCTCCCATTGTTGCCTGGAAAGGGATCCCACTGGCCAAACGTGGGTGGTTACCTTCAGGTATGTTGCACAGATAAGGTCTTTATTCAAGCACTAGGTTGAATAGCCCCAGGCTGGTGCCTTCACCATGAGAACCCTTCCTCTTGCTGTAATGAAGAGGGAATAGGTGTGACTGCTCCTGGAGGGGGTACCAGCTGAGGGGTACCAGCCTGGTTGTCTTAACAGCAGCAGAAGGTCTGGGTTCAGAGCAGGGCTTTGATCACCTTGGTTCACATGTGCTCACAGAGGGGACCTCACACTGTTTCTGGTTTTTTGACTTCATGATCTGTGTACCAAAATCTGCTTAGGACCAAGAACCCCAAGACACCTCAAGTACCACATGGACCAGAGGAGATGCTCATGCATATAACCTAAGAGCTCCAGCTTGGACCTTTAGGTCACCCCTGCAATTATAACCTGCTCTTCTAAAGCTCTTCCTCCATGCAAGTAAGGTGATCTCTGAGTCAGGGGAAAAGTATTTTATTTGTTAGGTAAGAAAAAGAGAAATTTATATAGGAATACATATTTATAGGAATGTCATTACTGACATTGAAGTTTCTCTAAGAAGTTTTCCCGTAGTTTCCACTGGCATGTGGGAATGGGGGAAATACCCCTCTGAAATACCTCTGAGTCCTCTTCTCTGAGTTAAAGTTTCTAGAGCTGTAGCTGCAGGGACAGCTGAAAAAATCCTGGTGTGGGAGGGCAGGAGGAGGTGGCAGGTATCCAGCATCAGCTTCTGCTGTGAGGGGAGAGTCCTGCCTTCCAACAGATGCTTGGCTTTTACAGCTCCCAAGCCCAGTTCCCTTATCTTCCTAGAAATCTCTAGCTACTCCTTTACTGACTGAATTAAACAGAAGCAGGGACTGAACTGGGAATATGTAGATTTTCTGATAGCACAAAAAATCAGCAGACTGAGAAGAAAAATCCACATGTATGTACATATACAGTTATGTGCATTTTACATGTATGTTGAGCTGCTAAAAATGGCCAGTTTCTTAAGGCTCACTTCAGTTACAAGCCAAAAAAAGTGAAGGAAATAATTTAAGTGGAAATGTGACTCATAATTACTAATCCAGTGGAATGTATTTTGCCTTTGCCCCATAACCTAATGACCATGCACTATCTATAGGGTGGTATCTGGGTATCACACACAGCATCAAACCTGACACATTTAAAGGAAAGAGAAGCTGAATTGAACAATAAGTAAAAAGAAGAAGTCAGAATATTGAAATTCTCCAGAAAGAATAATATTGATAAAGGAGGCAAAAGGACAGAGGGAAGAACTGTTCAGTAAAGATCTCAGTACTGCATTGGTGAAAAAGCCCAGTGACAGTGTCTTTTTGTGTGTTGAAAATTAAATACCTCTGCTTCCACTAATACTTGTGGTGGTCATTAAGCAGCAAGTGACTAAAGCTAAATGGATAACTTGAACCCCAGGATTTTCACCAAGCTGCCCAAGGGTATTAGTATTGAATTTCATTATTTCCAGGGTGTCTGTGAGTTACAATTGGAGACTGTATCAATTCTAGCACAATAATAAACCCCTGATAACTACATCAGTTCAAATGTACTAGATTAATAAAGACACTAATGTAGTCAATACCACTCAGCACCGGTTCATGGAAAGGAGATCCTGTCAAAGTAAACTTACCTTTTCCCTGTTGATAGGGACAACAGTGTTAATAGAGTTGGCACTTTATAAAGGTATCACTAGCACAGGGTATTTTAAGCTGATTAAATCCACTTGGCATACATAAAATCTGTTAAGAACTGGACATTTGATAGATCTCAAACCCCAATTGCAACAGGAGACAGCTCAATGAGCTCCTCTGCTTCTAGTGGTATTTTGCAGAGCTGTCTTTGGCCTTACACTTTAACCACTTTTACTAATATTCTGACGGGAAAGACATTATTAGTGTTTGCAAATGATGGGGAAATCTGGGAACTGCCAAAGAAAGAAGAGGTTGGGGTAGTGGTACCCTTGATTACTTGCTGTGCTCACTGGAGGCAATTGATACTTAATGTATATTGCACATCTGTCTTTTGAGCAATGAAGACTTTCTGTTCACGTTTACTGCACAGCACAGTGTCCCCAGAAGCAGAGATTTTGGAGAATATCTTCCAGGGGTTCAGAGGCTAAGTTGAAGTAGTATTAATAAATTGGAGAGAGTCACAGAACTGACAAAAAGATTTGAATATATATGGTCTACACTGAAAGGTTTAAAGGGCCCTCAAGATGTCTAGAAAAGCAAGAAAACATCTGAAGGGTGACTTAACTCTGGCAAGGCATCAAAAGATGACAGGAGGATATTCTCTTACATGGGCATGATAAGATCAGATATCAAAAATTAAGATGGACAAATTTGCATTAGAAACAACATACGTATCTTTTTCAACATTAAGAACTACTAACCTCAGGAATCAGTTTCTAAAGTTTGTATTTGACTTTTACATCAATTTTTTTAATAGATTTTTTTTTCTGAAATATATATATTTGAATGATAAAATCCCCAAGAATAATTTCTTCCAGGCCTTACAACTTATAAGTCTAAATAAAATATAAATATATTAACTTTATTTGTCTAGAATCTGAGAGATACCTAAAGGATCATGAAGCAACCTACTCTGCCTCCTAGACCTGGAATGGAAAGCCAGGGTCTCAGTGATCACCTGATTGAAAATTCACAGCAAAATCAGTTTCTCTGCAGGTCAGCCTTTATCTGCCAGGTCATGGACATTGTCTCCACTGTGTTCTGTCATTTTGCCTTTCAGGTGCTGCAGGAATTAGCTGGATTCTGGGGTGTGCCTGAATCCCTGGATGGGTTCACCCAAAAGGAAGAAAAGAGGAAATAAGTCTGGAGTATTTCTGTGGTGTCCTCTAGTCTGGCTATTCTGAATCATCAATTAATGACATATTTAATCACATCGTCATTTTCTATAGTCCTGATGAGACCTACTTGTGTGCTTAACTTTGTACTTCACCATGTTGACCTATATTTAATGTAAACCAGGTACACACAAAAGTCCTGCCACTGAGCTCAGATAAATGTATCTACTAATGTGCTAATGGTTACTGTGTCACATGCAGGAGCAGAACATGATAGCTGGATTTTTGTTAATTAATTAGTTTGTCGAGCTTATTTTAAAAAAGAGAAACCTGAGCCTAAGTTTGCCTGTTAAGCAAAAAATACTATGGCTAGGTAGATTTTCCAAAGCATGAAATTCAAGAGGAGTTAGGTTTCCCTTTGTGCCTTTGAAGAGCTCTCCTTCGTGTCCAAGGGCTTTGCCTTGGCTAATATGCTCTAGGCACCTCCCCACAGCCATTCCTGGGATGTTTTGCTGTTTCCAGGAGGCACCTTGACCAAAGGACCCCTGTGCAGCCAAAAAGGCACAGACGTGCCAGTGGTTATTGCAGCATCCCTAAGGTTCATCCCCCCTTTTTGTCACATATTTAAAGCCTCAGCCACATAAATGCCTTTGGCTACACACTGAATATCAGACCACAGCATGATGACTCTGACCTATTTTTCTGTCACAGCACGTGTCTTGTTGACAGCACTTCCTGAAGAGCCCTGGAGTTTTCCAGCTGGCTGGGCTGGGAGCGAGGACAGGGGACATTTGACAGTGGTCACTGAGAGGGGCCTTCCCAGACTCTTCAGTCAGGCCCAAACAAGCTTTAACTATGAGCCACTGCAGTTTTGATTAGGTGAGCAGGGTCTGTATGGGTTGCATGTGATATCCATAAAAACTATCTTATTTTCTCATTCTCAGCAGTGATGCCAACAAAGCTGCTTTGCTTTGGTAAAAAAGGGAAATTCTTCACATCACTAGAGCAACTCAGGATGAGGGGGAACCTCTTGTAATACAAACCCAGATGTTTTTGGAGTGAATTTCAGCAGGATGGAAGGAAAATTAGATATTTAGATTTACTGGTAAAAGGCATTTTATTAAATGGATGACTGATTGCGGGAAAATGATGCAATAAAACTTACATGAAAATGTTAAACCAAAGCGTGGAAGCATCTTATAAGAGACTTATGATAGAATCACAGAATGGTTTGGGTAGGAAGGGATCTTAAAGATAATTTTGTTCCCACTCCCTGCCATGGGCTGGGACAGCTTCTATTAGACCAAGTCCTGTCCAGTCTGGCCTTGAACACTGCCTGGGAGGAGCATTCACAGCTTCTCTGGGCAACTTGTTTCAGTGCCTTGCCACTCTCACAGGGAAGAACTTATTCCAAATAGCTAATCTAAACCTACTTTCATAGTTTTAGTTTTCTGCTGCTGCTGCTGGGGAGGGCTCTGAATTGCTCTGCAGTTTCAGTGAGCTTTGCCTTCTATATGTGTCCTGAAGCCTTCTCTTGTTCTTCTGAGATGGCATTTCCAACATGAATGCTCCTTATAACATGAAAATTAACCTTTCAAACAGCCCTACAAGATGAATCCAGATGCTCATCTTGTAGCATGATCTCCCTAATGTGCCTTCATTAATGTTCTTTCTCCTTTTTTGCCTAGCATACTTTGTCCTTATGGAAAACGAAGTGTAGAATCAAGCCTTGAAGTACAGGAGCCACTTTTTGCCATCTTGCTTAAATTAAACCACCTTTCCCTCTTCAGAGAGCACAGCCAGCTTCAGTGGAGCCATGTGATGACCAAGAGCAGAGGGCAGTTCCAGTGCATCCTTCAAATATTAAGGACTCAAGGGTACACTCTGTGTCCTAAAGAATTCCTAGCCAGGACAGAGAGAGGAAAAAATGAGATGAAGTGCAGCAAAGGCTAATGTGTTCAGTGAACACTGATGTATCATGTATATTTTATTATTCCCACTTTGTAGGATTCTCATAGGATTTCCTGGGAAAAAAATTATGCAGCACATGAAAATCCTGGGCTTGTAAGACTGCTGAAAATGTTCTATATGGATGGGCTGAGCATGCAGAACATCTGTGGCTGGGGCAGGCTGAAATCCCAGGCAAATGTCTGACATCCCAAACACACATAGCCTTGATCTCCACTCAGAGACACATGGGCTGCCTGAGAAAACCTAGGGAAATATTAATTTCCCCCACTTCTCTCTCTTTCTCTTTTTTGTTGGTTTCTTTTTTTTAAATTACCTTGATGTTTCATAAGGAACCAAGACATCAGTTTTTACATACTTTGAAGCAGGGAAGGGAGTTCAGTGTGACCAAGCCATAGATCAAGGAAGGCTCTAGGCATTAGGAGCCATATCTGAACTGATGCTTGGCTAAATGTGATGCCAATTGAGCTGCCTATTTTCATTTTAATATTTTTTTTAATATCTAGGTATTAATTTTAACTCCAGCCAGAGGGTTTGGCAGTCCATGCTGGCTGTGGCTACAATAGGAAACCAAGCAGGGCCCCATTGACCCACCTGGCCTTGAGGATAAGTACAAGGACATGGCTCGTATCCACAGAATTACCTACCCCCTTCCAAAAATCCCACATGGTGAGTGGTCTTGCCTATAAGGTCATACCCCCTGGCCCATGGAATGCCCTGAACTGTGCCCAAATTGGAGCCCGAGAGAGTTTGCATGGGCCAAAAACCATGCCAGGGAATGAGGTAACTTCTTGGTCATCATGGCAGAGTGCTTGATTGATCCTGTGCCCAGGTTCTGGGTAGTTCCTAGAGCATTCAGACCACCTACTACCAAGCCTAATTCAAGTGTTGCCATCACCTCCCTCCACAAGGTCTAGGAGGAAGCAGGAACCAGTCTGCCAGCCCGGGGTAGCAGAAGCCCCTTTGATCTCTGCAGCAAAGGTGCCCCAGTGATGCTGATATGTGTGTAGGCAACCTGGATGTGACCTCAGTTCATCTATCGTCGACCTCTCCTGATAAGTCATGTCTGGGATAGGGAGCTGTTATTGCCCTGTTTATACCTGACAGAGATCACACAGGAAGGCAGACAAAGCCATCCTACACATCTCTCCAGCTCCTTACCACCCCTGTGTTGCACCAGGTGTGTTCAGTATTGCTCTGTTCCCCTTTACAGTTTAACCCAGGGTTGCACATC
Source organism: Campylorhamphus procurvoides (assembly GCA_013396655.1). Classification (NCBI taxonomy): domain Eukaryota; kingdom Metazoa; phylum Chordata; class Aves; order Passeriformes; family Dendrocolaptidae; genus Campylorhamphus; species Campylorhamphus procurvoides. Next base: position 234,672 of record WBMV01016667.1, read on the forward strand.
ACTGACTTTTCCCTGCCAAGATGATGGAAATATTCCGCCTTGAGGCTCAGCCTACTATTTTTTCCCAATATTTTCTACTGAGAATATTTAATAATATGCCTCCACTGCCTCTACTGTATTTTGGAGTGGGGAGACGGATGTTGTTTTAATATTCAGTTAGACATGAAGAATCGTCATGAAAAGCTTCAAACTTTTCATCTCTGATGCCAAAGGAACACAGAAGGGTGTTTTTTAGAGTCAGGCTGGCTTGGAAGCCTTGGGAATGTATGGAGCTATTTCACTCCTCAGTCAAGCAACTTTCAGATATTAAAGAGAACTTCTTTACGAGAACTTAAACCATGTTTTCCATCTGACCTCTAACTCTAAGCAAACGACACCTTTTATTTTTAGGTTTTAAATTTTGACTTCTTAAGAGCGCTGCTAGTAGGATGTGTAATGTAGAAATAGCTTACACAGCTTCTAATGCCAGTGTTACATGTAAAGTTTTAGGATTTTTTTTTTTAATTAATGATAAAAGAGGAGTTCAATCTGCAGCTGTAGCCCCATTTACCATAGCCATTTGCTCCCTGATACAGCACCCGAGTGTGGTTGTTGATGTGTTAATGTGGTATGGGCAATTTGGATGATTTCTGTGCTTTTATTGCTTTTTTTGGGCTTCCCAAGATCTTGGGTACTTTATATTTTATTGATGAATTTTTGGCCTTTCTGTACATGGAGGAAAACTCATCAGTCTAGCAGGGGGTGGTCTGCTGACTCAAAAACCAGAAGGCAGAAAGAGAACTTAAAAGTTGAAGATTTTCCTTGAAAACATTGATTCTTAATCTTTTCCTTTCAGGGGTGCTCCTGAGACTGAGATCTGACACAAACCAGGTGGATTGTGCTTTCAGTGAACAAAATATAAGGCATAATCCAGATACCTGTAAAGGGGTGATCTTCTCCCAGCTTTTCCAGACACACTGCTGAAGAGAGGGACAGGATAACTCAGTATTGGCTCATTATGGACTTGATGGTATCTCCCTTGGAAGTTACTAAACCCATTTTGTTCATTTTGCAACACATCAATTTTATGGCTGAGGTTGAAGTATTTACTCGTCCTTGGGGTTTGCAGTTGTTGAGATACGGGATGGAAAAGCAGCTTGCATGTAAAATGTGGCTGAACTCTGCTATCCATTCAATGGAGAGTCAATAGTTCAGGAGTTAATTCATGAGAAGAAGGGAGTAAAAACACACCAAGGTCAGGATCTCATGACCCACAGGCTGTCTATAACTCCATCTGAAAGACCTTGTAATACATAGGTATGTGGCTTGGAAAATGCATAATATTGTGGTTAAGCGAGGCATTTCACAAGTTTTGTAACATCACACTGCTGGCAAACTTTCTTGAGTGCATATCATGTTCAGATCAGAGCTCTCTGCAGGATGGAAAACGTTAGGGTGATGAAGGTTTTAAATCTCGTGACACACTGATACACACAAATTGATATGCCAAAAAAATATTTACAAGCTGGTGAGTGTCCCATAAACCCCCTCCAAAGATTTTTCACTTCAGGAGCTGTGCTGATCTACACCAGAGCTCTGGTCCTTTCCATACCCTATCCCAGGAGCCAGGGAATGCCAGGTACAGGCAGTTTCTCCCAGTTACCCACTTGCTGTTCCTCCTCCCAGCACTGTGAGATTTGTGTGGTGTCAGCACTGACAGCCAATTTCCTGGCTTTCCCTCTGTTCATCGCCGGTGTGACGCAGACGAGGTTCAGATTTCCAGCTCTGCAGAGCTCAAGGTGCAGGAGGCCCATCTCCAAGTAGGATTTCAAGAAACCCTACTTCCTGCCTTGCCTTTTAAATGCCCAAATGTCCTGCCCAGGAGAGAAGGCTGCAGAGAGACACCACCTCTCTAGTGAAGCGTGGACCTGGTGAGGTGTGAGAGCAGAGCTTCCTGCCTGCCCAGCCAGCCCTTAGCCTGGAGGCAGGACTTTGGGATGCACCAACCTTGCTCCAGCCCATCACTTGCAAGCTGGAAGGATCTGGGCACAGTTTAGGGGCTGGAGCACCTTTGGAGTGTGCACAGAGGATTTGATCCTTAAAGTGGTGGCAGTGGTGGCATCCAAGGGGTCGATGGCATTGTCAAACTTGGCCAGATGTTCTCTGCTGTCTCTGAACTGGGTCCATTCTCCTAACTGGCCCTGTGAGATGACCTAACTTCAAAATAGGAGGGGAGGAGAATGGGAGACAGAGTTTCCTAAATGTAGACAAGGTCCTGAACAAGAAGGCAGCAGGGGCTGCTGTAGCAGGGGGAGGTGTCAGAGAGCAGGGAGGATGGGATACAGGGATCAGGGAGGGCAGGAAGGAAGGCTCCTCTCAGTCACCACTGCCTCAAACACTTGTCTCATAGTTCCTGAGGCTGCTGCAGCATCTTGTGTAAGCTAGGGTGAAACCACTGACTCTCTGTTCCTCATGCACAACATGACACCCTTTACACTTTCCTTCAGACCTGCCTTCTTTGTTTGCAGCATGGGATGGTCGTGACAGAGTGTCTCTTGCTGTGTGCATATGCACAGCTCCCAGCACTACAAGCTTCCTTTTGGACCCAGAGGTGTTGCTGGAGAATTAATTCAGAGGAATATTTGCACCCCAACCCTCAATGCAGCCTGTGCCCATGAAGGGCCCCCTCCTCTTTCACTTGCAGGCTTTTCTTGCAGCGATTTGAAAAGTAAGGGGTAGAAGGAGGGAGGGAGAAAGCATTAATGGAACAAATGCTCCAAGAGCAGTTCCAAAAACATTTCCATCTTCCGGCAGGATAGCAGCTGTGGCATGTCCAATGCTGTGCTCAGTGTAATGGTCACCAGCTGTGAGGAACTGCTTTTTTATTGACCAGAGCATTTCCTCGGGGCTGCAATAGATACCAAACACCTCCAGCTCCAAGTTTTGCAGGTGCCTGGAGCTGGCTGTGCCTTCAGCTGATGGCTGTGCCAAGGAACTCCCGCAGCTGAATTTTCCCCATGCCACCCCTCTGCCCACGCTGTCCTCCAGTTTCTGAAGAACAGCAATCCCACTCAGGATGGGAGAACTGGTGCTGAGCTCTCCTTGCCCACTACTCCCTGAAGCCAAATGCACACCAGTCCTAAAGCCACAGTAATTAAAGGGCATTTAATGAGGTAATACCAAAGGTAAATCAAATAGTAACAATAATTTAAAAATAATAAAAAGCTAAGACTTATTTCAGGAAGATCTTTTGAGGAGGGGAGCTGGATATAATCTTTTTGAGTGCTCTATTATAAGCTCTGAGTTATAAATAAATCCATATTTTAACATCTGGGATTCATAACATCTTGCTGACAGTCAAATCTCATAAAAGATGTGGTGAGTTCTACAGATGTGGGAAACCTCATTCAATGAGCTGCATAACAAAGGAAATCTAGTTCTTTTTCATTATTTACTGTTAAATCTGTGTCTTTCTGGCTCCAGAGAGGGAGCAGAGCTGCAGGGTCACCCGTGCTTAAATGCACCCTTGCTAGGAAACTCACAGCAATATCATTGTCTAAAAACCGTGGGTGAAACAAGCACTCTGTACATCATGGGCTGCCCACAAAGTGCAGGATTTTGATCCCTCCCTGAAGCCCAAGGCTGGATGTTCATACAATAATCAGCAGTCCCTGGGAAGCTTGCAAATAGTGGGGGATGAGAAGGTAAGCACTGCCTGGGCATCAAAAATACACTGAGATTGGAATGAATGCCCCTTCAGTCTCAGCATGGGATTTTTAGTGAGGTGAAACAGGGAAGGAAGGGAAAAGAAAGCCCAGGACACCTCATTGCCCCATCTCCAACCCTCACTATAGCTCAGAAAGAATGAAACTAATCGAGGATACAGCTCCAACCCTTTACAATTAGCTATAATTCCAAAGAAAGGAGGGGAAAGCACTGAAGTATTTTATAGTAAAACTAAGTAACAGCAACCATATTCCCACTAATTCAACCCAACACTTGCACCGTCACAGGCGTTACAGCAAACTGGAAGCTCCTTTCTGCCGGGAAAACCCAAAGAAAGTAAACAGTTTATTATGGTCACGTTTAATTTGGGCTTATACAAAGCTGGAGCACTGCAGCCTGTGTTTAATGTGTTTGTGGTGGTGGGGATTTGTTTTTCCCCTCCCCAAATTGCTTACTATTGATTTTCCTCTTAACAAGTGCACTTGTTCTGAAAGTCTGTCTCACCCTCTGCGTTCAGACTAAGAGGCTGTAATCTTCACATTGGTGATATCTGAATCCTCTAGCCGTGGGCATGGTTATGTTTTCACTAAAATAGGATTATCAACTATTAATCAATGAAGATGAAGTGGGTTAGTCAAGCTGTGACAAAGACATGATTATTTTGCACAGCCCTGGAGAAACAGGCAGGTGCAACAGGCAATGAAAGAAAACAGCATTTCAACAGCATCATCCTCAGCCGTGGGTTTTCTGTGTCTGACAGAAATGTTGGTGTAACAAAAGGCCACACAAAGAGCTGCTGTTGGTCTTTGAATGATCAGGCTGCTGCTTTGTCAGGACCCACACAGCACAGGTGCTGAGCCACATGAGGGAAGAGAGCAAAAGGCTCCCCTGCTCTTCTCAGTGCCAAATCTCAAAGCATTTTATAGTGGAGAATAGAGTTCTCTTTATTTGACAGAGGGGGAAACTGAGGCAGGCAAAGGTGGTGGGATTTGTTTGTGAGCCCAGAGGAAATGGGAGCCAGGGCTGGATAACAGAAAATAGGGTTCACGAGTTTAGTGAGTCCAGCCCAGCTGGCTGCATTGCGTGACTTGCACTAAGAGGCTGGCAGGCCTGTAGGGCTGAGCTAAAGCACTGGAACTATGAATTTCCAAGCTTTCAAATATTTGGATAGCCTATAAATATAATTTTAAGCTCCTAATCCCTCCCTGTCAAATGGTATATTTTTTTTTTCCTTCTTTTTGGTTTCAACCTTACTTCTCTCTTGGTTTTGCTCAAGCAGCCTCAGCTCTGACATCATCTGAGAATTTCATTTAACAAAATGTTTTGAATCATTTGTGCTGGTTCTGGAGACTCTGCCAATGGAAACATCCCCTGCAGCAAGTGCGATTTTAAACCTTGAATGCGCTTTTTTTTTTTTTCCCTCCCTCCTGTAGCTACATTCAGAGCAAATCTCTTCCCTTGACTTCTGGCCAACTGTCCCAGAGGAAAGAGTTGCTCTGGGATGTCAGAACATGGTTTGCACAACCAGGCAGAGCCCATCTGGAGACAGGGCAGCTTCCTCACATGTCCCTCTGTTCCCTATCAATCCTTCTGGGTGGGTAAGAGGAGGAAGAGGATGGGCTGGGGGAATATTTGTGCGTGTCTGGGGCTTTGAATGCAGCACAGTGGCTGTGACACCAAAGCAATGGTGAAACTCACCAAAAGGGTAAAGGAAGAGGATACAGCTGGGAGTGAAATTTGTGATCAAATCACACTGTGTACCTATTAATAATATTTTTTATTATTTGACATTGTTTGCACCTCCTGCTCGCCAACACTGCTTCAGAAATTGATGTCCTGGCATTGAGTTCTCCTTTGCCCTCTTTTTAATGGTTGCATGGAGCCAAACAAGACAGAGGTGCATGGTCCTGAGGTCACATTTAATACTCAACAGCGTTCAGATATCAAAAACAAGCAAAAAACTAAGGTGGCCTTCAGATATTCCTGATACACTACTGCCAGATATCTTCCTTGTCGTGATGTGCAAGCACATGGATCACAGGTTGCCTTTAGGAAGCAGGAATGTCCTTTGCAGATCCCTGACCCTCCATAATGTGTCTCTGACCTACCAAACTCAAAAGACATGCATTAAAAACCTCTCCTTAAGGATCAGCACTGGGGTAATGAAGTTACAGGTTACTTCCAAACAAAATGTTCCCTGAGTCCCTCTCTGCACAAGAATCACTCCATGAAACTCTTTGGTGAGGCACCTCTCTTTTAACAGCAGAAGAGACTCCAAAAGGGTAGGTATGGGAGATTTTATGCCACTATTATGATTCTATTGATAATATTTGAAGCAAATGCAAACACACTCAGGCTTATAATAAGAGGGTGTAATAGATAGTAAGTGCAAATGACTCATTCACCGAGATTTTCCAGGATTAGGCAGCAGCAGAAGGGCAACAGCTGTGTAAAACGGACTTTAAAAAATAATCTTCTAACAAGATTTTAATAAACCTGTTAGTAAATTATAATGCTTGACTTCAAGAACTATTTCTCCCCTGCAGTGTTTCTCTGTGGAGCTGCTGCTGTGATGCTCTCCAGCATGCATGATACAACCTTGACTGCACTGCTGGCAGGGCAGGGAGTCTCCGATCGGTGAATGAACAGAAAATCACACGTGTGGGCAGAAGCTGGGTCTTGAACAGCTATTTCAGGCCTCCTGCAATATTAACTTTTGGAATTAAACTCAGCCTCCTGTTTTGTACTACTCTTGCCACCTTTTTCTTTCTGTTGTCTGGAGCAAATTAATTTAAAAAATAAAATAAATAGTGTTTCATGAAACAAAACCCCTCCTCTTTCCATTGCACTCCAGACTGTGTGTAGCCAATGCTGGCTTACTAAAGCCTTCCCCTAAATCCCATGTCTGGACATGCATGTGCATATTGCCGGTGCAGGGAAACTGCCACAGTTTTGGCCCTTTTCTCAGAAATCTGTCTCCTGGGGTCAAGGCATTACGGTAATCTTGGCTTTTGCTTGGAGGAGGGAACTCATTTTTGCAGCTGCCACAGTTTAGGAGAAAAGCCTGTATGTGCAATGTTTAGAAACTCAAAAACCAGAATGGAAACCAAAAGGACTCAGGTTTATTTCCCTTCCTCAATCCTCTCTGAATTGTAGCAGTCATGTTTAACCTGGATCTGGCCAAGCTGCTCCTATTTCTTGTGAGTTTGTGGGTATTTTGGTCCCAGCAGGACAATGTTCATCTCCCTTTCCCCCTCTTGTTAAATCATTAAATCACTTATCCTGTTGTCTTATAGAGGTTTCTATCACCCACAGATGTCACCATAAAGGACATATCTTGTTAGTAGGTGTATCTGTAAGTGTATATACATAACACTTACATCCACATTTTTAATCTTTTGGGAAAGTTAAGAGGCAGAAGCACAAATGCAGCTACTCAGTTTCACAGGATGATTGGGGAAAATAACTTTCAGGTGGAGTGAGATACATCAAAACCCAAATCACCTGCACTGCTGCACTGGGGAGAGGTTATGTTGAAGAAATTACCAAAGGCTGAATGTTCTGCCATGAACTTTTCAGGGTAGTTTTCCCATGCAGCTTCCACTTTGCAGGGCAGTGCTTACCCTGCCTGAGTACGTGTGTTCAGTAGGTGCCTGCAGTGAGGGTTTAGGATTCCTATAGAAACACCTGAACGGGGTAATTAAACCAAACTACCTGTTTCTGAAGCTTTCCCCCTGCACTGATATTAAAGTACCTTGGCAATAGCTGGCTTAGGCTCAGCCTCAAAACCTTGTTCCTGTGCCATTCTTTTCCAAAAGGTTGGCTCCAGTTTCCCAAAGGTAAAACTGAAGGTAAGCCCCAGGACCTGCTCCCCAGGGAACAATGAGGGTGGCACAGTCACACTGGGAGCACTGAAACCCCTGGATGTGCCAGCCCTCTCAGTGGCCTTGCTGGGAGTTAAGCAGCTTTACAGCAGACATGAATCTGTCTCAGAAGCCCCAACACTGATCACAAGCTCTTCAGGAGTGTGACCTGCCACCAAGTACATAAAGCACCACCAAATACAAATAATTAACCCTCTGTACCTAATTCCACGCTCTTGCCCTCTTCAGAGCAAATTTTTCATGCCACCAGGATCTGACATTAAAACTCAGTGGCTCTGGGCACTCTGCAAGTGTCAGAAGGATAGTGGTAGCTCACAGATAAAACCACCACACAAACACAGACCTGATGCCCTTTTGGTAGCTTCCATTTTTAAACAAGTGCTGTAATCCAGAGCTCTGGCATTGAGAAGAAGGCACAGAAGGATCACCTGTGGCTGCTGTGGCCTCCTAATGCTGCTTCAGTTCTTGGTGACACAGAAGCAGCAATTTTTGTTGGGACATTTGCTGTGAATTAAGTCAATCAAGTTAAATATAAAGAGATGCACACACACCTACTTGTAATATATAATTTTTCCATGTATTTTATTGCTTTTCCAGTCCAAGTATCAGAAGGGCTGCTCAGGGGAAGCAATGCCTCTGCCCCATACTCTGGGCTCACAAAAACCTTCATTAGAGGAGAAAATTGAGCTTTAGTCATAATGCTATTTTTATTGGCTTAAGATCCTGACTTCTTTCTGAAACTCTTTACTCTTAAGGAGCCACTGCAGCCCTCCAGGAGTCTGCAGCCCTCTCCTGCACTGGAGCTTCACCCCAGCAGTCACAGGGGTAGGTGTTTGGGTGTCCCAGATGTTCCCATTCACAGTCCAGCCCATTTGCTCCAGCTTTACATCAAAATAGGATCATGCTGAGATCCTGGAATCAACTCATCAGCCTTTGCTCGAGGCAGGGGAGTAGTAACTTTCTGAGACAGCCCAGGTATTTCCTCCAGAGCTCTGTCTGTCACATCGCTGCAAATATATCTGCTCTGGACGGTTTTTGCTGGTTAAGAGTGGGTGCAATGAAGGCTTTAGATTGCCTCTTGCAAGGAGGGCAGGGGCTGGTGGGAGCCTGAAGGCAGAGCCCCATTTCCAGCTCGAAGCCAAGTGAAGTGAGATTGGAGTTGTGATGCCCCACTGTGAGCCACCAAAGTGACAGGGCAGTGGTTTACCAAAGCTTGCAGAGAGACACCGTGGCAAGGGTAGGAAATAAAACCCCAGTGGTGTCTGGCCAAACCCATTGCCCTACCCAGCTCAGGGTCTGGAGCAGCTTCACTGCAAAATGATGAATAAAAGACAACAAAAGTCGCCTTTTCCCTCTAAATGCTGCCACCAGCCAACCCAACAGAAGTGAAATAACCCTCTCACCAGTCTCCCTCATAGTTTATGATAAAGAGCCTTTTGTTGCAGTTTAATTTGCAAACTTTCTCTTCTGCCATTCTCATGTACCACTGTTCCGGAGACTCATATAATTATTTTTACAAGAAACGCTTTCAGACAAATAAGTCTGGGGAGGTTTGTAATTTCTATTACCTCATGGCGACTCTATTGATAGACAGCAGCACACCTTGGGAGAATTAGAGAGCATAAAGTAATGGAGGTTTTTGTCCTCTCAAGACAGAGCTGCGAGTGCTGCCTGGCTCACTGCCAACACCACCAATTACCAACCTGGAGCAGGAGACAGGTCCTGGCTCTGAAAAATTACGGTTTTCCAACAAGCCTGGTAATGCTGGAACTGTTCTGTGAGCTACCATTTCCTTCGAGCCTGTTAAGCATCCAGGACTGCAATATGTTTTTGGGCCATCTCAGTGTTTAGGACAGTTGTAGTCCCTACATGGAGGGAAAAGGATGGAGTTTGTATTGCTTCCTCTTGCCTTTGCTGCCAGCCACAACTCTTCCCTGGCTTCTTTATTTTTCCAGAAGCCCATTCCGCCAGGAGACAGAACAGTCGAGCATAAAAAAGCAATTTCAGAGGCACTGTCATTGGCAATTATGCTTGAAAGCCAGAGATTTAATTATTGTGTGAGAGCAATACCCTTGAAAGAGAAATTGCAACGGTCCCATCACTTGAGACTTTCCAGCGCTGAAACAGACGACTCACGAAATGTCAAGGAGCAAAGAACGCAGCACTCCTGTACTCCCCACCTCCAAATCCTGGTGGGAGGGATGCTGTTGACATCAAAGTTAGCTGTTGGTTGGGTTAATTGAGGACACAGGTGCCCCACTCAAATCCAGCTGTCTGGATAACGTGGGGTTCTGTCATACTTATTTTCCTTGCTGCTAACCATTGCCAGCGAGTGGCTGAAGGTACACGGAGCTTTCACAATTCCCATTTCATGCCTGCACTTTAAATTAACACTTACTCGCTCAGGGTGACAATTTTTGTGTGTTTGCTGGGAATTTAACAATTATACCAGCGCTCACCAGCAAACAGGTCATATTCTTCATCTCTGTCAAGCATACAGGGTGCCTGTACATGTAGGATAGCACTGAATTACTCTGTCCCTATCTCTATCAAGGACTGTCAGTACAGTGAAATGCATGAATAAAGCGCATTTCAGTAAATGCACAAATAATTACCCAGCCAGTTTATAACAGCTCAGCACACAGGGCTTTAAATGCTATAGATGTGACTGTCTTCCAGCATCAGCTCAAAGCAGGAGCAGCTTCATAGGAGCTGGTGGAGTTGTGCTGGTGTAAAATCAATGAGGAAACCATAGGGCATCTTTATCACAACTTCATGGCCAGACCCACACCCCCAAGGCTGTCCCAGCACAGCCGTGTCCTTCTCAGAGGATGGTTCTCAGAGTGAGCAGCCTGCAGCACAGCTAAAAAAAAGCCTTTGATTTGCCAATTTTATGTCCATCTTTCAGAAGAAAAAAAAATAAACCCTCGATCCAGCTCAATGCCCTTGTTCAGTGTGTGTTTTGGATGTGCTGGGTGGGAAGGAGCCCTGGCACCAGGACAGGCAGCCCACAAGCAGCCGCAGCAGTTCCCTGTGATTGCACAACGTGTTACAGCAGCAAAGTGTTCACTTTATCTGAACGCGAAACAGTGCGAGTCGGGGCCAGGGGGCGAGTCGGGGGCACGGGGGGTGACGCTGGACATGTGATTGCTCAAGTGGGGGTTGGTTCAGCAGTGGTTTCTTTCCCATGTCCCCCCGTGTCGTCACTTCCAGATGGGTTCTTACAGTACCCAGCGACACAACCACAGCCAGATACAGCTGATAAGCCCTTTCAGAACCGCACTCGGGATGTGGCATAAAACCAAGAAAAAAAATTCCTACCTCCAAGCCCAGATATTCCCGATTTATCCATCCCTAAGCACCAAGGCGCTTCTAACCCCAGGGAAAGTGCTTCTCCCGCTGCAGGGCAGGCATAAACGTGGCAGCGAGGAGCTTGACATCCCGAGCTTGTCCAGCTCACACCTCTTATCTCTCCGCTCTTGTATCACACAGAATCCTCCCCCGGTCCTTTCCCGCTGGGCTCCCCGCTCCCTGCGCTTGCTCTGCTGCTGCTGCTCTCTGCCAGGACACTTATCCCTGCCACGGCCGGTCAGCAGGGAATTTCCTCCCGCCGGAGCAGCGCTCCCGTGGCCCCCAGCCAGGGGAACCAGCTCCAGGTCAGTGCTGCCAGCAGCCTTTGCCAAAGCAGAGAGGGCTTTCCTGGGCGCAGTGGCTGTGAGCTGTTCTGGCTTCACAGGGGAAGGAGGATGCTCCTCGACAGGCGAAAAAGCCGTGTTGGAAACCCAACCAACCTGGCTCGGGTTAAAGAGAAACAGATTTTTTTTTCTCTCTCTCTCTCATGAATTAATTCATTGGAGGAAGGAGGCTCAGAGATGCAATAACAAAACATATGTTGAGTCAAACAGATATTTCTTTTAACCTACAAAAGGGAAATGCCTTATATTGGTTGAGGGCTATTTATCCTCCTGTGTAAGCTTCCACTTACTGATGTAGCAGTGCTTTTAGATTGATAAACCAAAAAATATTGCTGCTTCAAAAAACAAGTTTTGTTTCACCCCCCCCTTCTCTTTCTCACACACACAACTACGGGGCAGTTTTGAGTCAGAATTGCTCAGTGCCTGACTGAATAGCTAAATAATTTCTGCCCTGTGTGGGACTCTATCTCATAGTGGCTTTACTTTCATTAAAACTAATAGAAGCAAGAGAGAAAATGTGCACCCTGGGGGTTGCTGGCAGCCTTTCTGGCTTTTTTCCAGCATATCCCCTTTCCCCCCACACCCTGGGTTTCATGCAAAACTCAGCTTGGGGATGGTGGCAAATGACACCCCCCCTTCATCCCACAGCCACAGTGTGGAGACAAGTGCTATTATGTCCTGGTCTGGTCACACTGAGGCTCTCCAGGTCTCCAGGGGCTGTATGGTGAGACCTCCCTGGCGCCAGGACCCATTTTGGGCTCAGTGATGGGCAGCTGCTGGGCTGGCGGGGTGTAGTCTGTGAGGTGGAGGAAGTGAGGAGCCAGTGTACAACCTGTACTTGGTCACCCTCGACCCAAACGCTAAAGAGGAAGGCCTGCATGCATGACATCTTCCTGTTAGGAAATATTAATCACGGCCATGTCCAAACATGGTAAATGAAACCTCAGGAATATCGCTCCTTTGGCCATCGAGTGCTGTACGCTGGTATATTCAGGAAGGTCCCCCTGCCTCAAAGACAGGACACACCGTCATCAGGGCACCATCTAGAACTACAGATTGCCTCTGTGACGTTTGCATACTTGAAGCAAAATCTCAGCTCATCACTTCTGTGTCTCTGTACCGCTGGGAGCCGTGGCTGTTGTTCCATGGGATAAGCAGAGTGACATGGGGTGAGCCAGGTATTGGGATGAAACACCTGGAGAGGAGAACATCAATCAATTACAGCAGGAAAATTGGCTTGAGAATGTTCTCAGTCCACCCTGGCTGCTCACCCTCACCCTTTGCAGCTCTTAGGGGAACTAAGGGCTGCCCCATCTATGGGAATCTCTGACACACACCATGGCAAGACCAGGAGCAAAAATCCTGGAGGCACCACTTCCCATGGTGGTATAAACTGGCTGAGGCTCTGGCACTAGAGAGGACATTTTTCACCACCAAATTATTTTTTCCCCAGCATTTTGACCCCAGACTTTGAAAGGCCTAAGGCTGAGACTTTGACAGTAGTCTACTTTAAAAGAGCAGAGCCATATTCAGGCTCTCACCTTGTATTCTCCACTCTCCACGGTCAGACCAGGCACCTTCCAAATGAGACACCTGTGTTGCAAAAATAATGAAAATGCATGAAATGCGTCCCAAGAGGTTTACAAGTGAAATAATATTCCTGGAAAGAGGTGCCAGCACTCAGGCTTGCAGAACTGTGTGGGAAGCACTTTAGAGCTAAGGTGCTCACAATGAAACACAAGGGTATATGTACTTAGGGAAATCCCCACACACCCTAATCCAGCCTCGTTCACCATCTTGGCCAAGGCAAATCCAACCTGACTCCACTCAGTTTTGAGCTGAAGCTATGGCAAGTGAAGGATGGAAGTGGGACCTTGGTGTAGGAAGAGGGTGAGCAGCCCCTTAGAGGTTGGATGCAGAGGTGGAGTTGGTATGGACATCTTCAGGCTCCTCCATGGAGCCAGAGGAGTCAAATCCTCCCATCTCCATGGACTTACTCCTGCACAGGGACTCTCCTACAGATTCACTGTCCCCAAATCCTGTGGGGTACAGCTGGGTTACATTTCACAGTCTCCCCACCTCACAGGCAACCCCCTATCCCAATTTTGTCGGGAAATCAGCTCCCCCAAAATATCATGTCTATTGCTTGTGGGAAGGTAAATCCCTCTGGGGACCAAGCCTCACATACAGGGCCTAAGTCCCTTCTGAGGACCCAATTCTTTGTGGGGAACACTTCTTGCTTGTGGGGCCTAAACCCATTATTGTGATCAACCCTTGCCTATGGGGCCCAGATCCCTTTTAGGGGCTCACAGTCCCTTGGGGGATCAACCCTTGCCTGTATGGAGATCAAATCCCTGTGGGTCCAAAATGCCCTCTGGGGGCTAGACCTTGCTGATATGCATCTTTGGAGGGGTGGGACATGAAAGCCCTTTTGGAATCCTGGAATCCAAACTTTGCTTGAGTGTCCCTAACCCCTCATGGGACTGAAATGCTTTTTGGGGTCGAAGCCCTGCCTATGTGACCCCTGTGTGGTCCAAGTCTGTTTCAAGTGCCAAGCCTTTTGTGTAGGTGTCCAATCCCCTTGGTGTCCAGAAATCCCTTTGAGGGAGAAAGCTTGCTTCTGGATCCCAAACACCTTGAGGGTCCAGCACACTTTCGAGTGGGTAATTCCTGCTTGTGGGTCCCCAATCCCTTGTGAGGAAGCAAACTCCTTGCAGGGTCCAAACTCCTTTCAGGATATTAAGTTGAGCTGTGGGTCCCAAAACCACTGTGGGACCCAAACCCATTTTGGGGGCCAAGCTGTGCCTGTGACTCCCCAACCCCTTATGGGACACAGCCTCCCTGTGGGACCTAAATCCCTTTTGGGGTTCCCAGCCCCCCACGGCCACTTTAAATATCCAAGCAGTGCCTGTGACTCCTCAGCTCCTTGTGAGATAAAACACCCCCATGGGAATAAAGTCCCATTTGGGGCTCCCAGCCCCCCGTGGCCACTTTGGGGTCCACCGTTTGCCCATCGCTCTCCTACCCCTTGGGGGTCACTGCTCCCCTGTGGGACCCAAATCCATTTTGGGGCTTGCCTCCTGCCTGTGCCCCTTCCCACCACTTCACAGTGGTGTGGAGCGGTGCAGGGAGATGTGGAGAGGTGCGGTGCATGTGGTGCGTGCGGGGTGGTGCGGGGCAATGCAGTGCGGTGCGATGCGGAGCTGTGCCGTGCATGCTGTGCGTGCGGGGCGGTGCGGGGCAGTGCGGAGTGGTGCGGACCGATGCGGGGCAGTGCAGGGCTGTATGGTGCATGCTGTGCGTGCAGAGCGATGTGGGGCGATGCGGGGCGATGTGGGGCGATGCGGGGCAGTGCAGGGCGATGCGGTGCTTGCNCCGCCGCCGCCGCAGGTAGGGACCGCCGCGGGCAGCCGGGATGGGGATGAGGAGCGGGATGGGGATGGGGGAAGCGCCGGCGGGGGCTCGGGGGAGGTTCGTGTTCCACCAGCCGGGGCTGCGGCTCTGGGGGCCGCTCGGAGCCAGCGCGGTGCTTGCCCGGCGAGAGGTTCGGCCGTCGGGATCCGGGTCNNNGGGAGATGTGGAGAGGTGCGGTGCATGTGGTGCGTGCGGGGTGGTGCGGGGCAATGCAGTGCGGTGCGATGCGGAGCTGTGCCGTGCATGCTGTGCGTGCGGGGTGGTGCGGGGCAGTGCGGAGTGGTGCGGACCGATGCGGGGCAGTGCAGGGCTGTATGGTGCATGCTGTGCGTGCAGAGCGATGTGGGGCGATGCGGGGCGATGTGGGGCGATGCGGGGCAGTGCAGGGCGATGCGGTGCTTGCTGTGCGTGCGGGGCGATGCGGAGCGGTGCGGGGCTGT
>WBMV01016667.1:253366-264746 GCA_013396655.1 Campylorhamphus procurvoides
ACCCAACCTTAAAGGCTTTAAAAAAAAAGGAGAGAGAAAGAAAGGAATGCACATCTGGGCTAAATATTTGTTAGAAAGTATTCCCAGGATAGTGGGAGTTCTGGTGCCAGAGAGGAATTCCTGCGGGTTTGATCCATTGCATTATGTACTTGTTCCAAAAGCTGTTTTCAGTAAAATAGATGAGTAAGAAGTCTTAGCCAAGAACAGAATGTCTTTTTTGGCAACTAAAAGGAAGATAGGATTATTTTATTTCAGGTTATGTAAAAAAAAAAAAAATGAGAGAAGGAGAAGGTGGTAAAATCCTGCTCTGGTGGTGCCTGCAGAGATTTGCAATGGCAAGCTTAGTTATAGATAATTATTTTTTCCATGCTACTGTGGACATTTTGGGGGCTTCGTTGTAAGGCATCGCTGAGGATTTAAAATTCCTTGCGAAATTACTGCAATTAAAATATGCTTGTGTCTGAATGGGCTCTTTTGGCTGAGTGGTCGGTGGCTTTGGTGGCATGGCTTTAAAGGCAGCATCCAAATTGCTGGCTGGAATTCTGTTCCCAAGTGCTCTGGTGAGGAGAAGAGGAGAGGATCATCCTGGCTTTGACAGCAAAGCCCCCATCTGGAGGATTTTTTGGGAGTGGATAGAAGTAGACGCCAATGGGTGCAGCCCCACTACATCACTCCTGAGGATTTGAAAATTTGACATGGGAAATGTCACAGCCATAAATCATCAAAGAGGGGGAAGGCATTACAGGGGGAAAATTAATGTATTTAGCTGGTGGGCAACAGGTTCACCAGCTTTTTCTCATTAATTGAGAATCGTGTTTGCACCACACCTACTTTGCATTAACAAAACAATAGGTGTTTTGAAGAAGACAGCATGCCAGAAGTGGGGTTTTTTCCCCTATGCATTTGGCCCATTCTCATAGATGGGAGCTGCACACACCTCCCTTTATCCTTCTGGCTGATGATAGTATTTAAAAAATAAATAAATAGAATTGCACCATCTTATGCACAGCTTGCCTTGGCTCTGGCTGGGTGTTTGTGTTAGCTCGGTTTGCTGGCTCGGGGAGAGCACTTTGGTTTTCCCTGGGCTGTGGTTTGGGGGGATGCGATGTGGTTCCTGACGGGCTGGTGGGTTTGCAGGTGACCTGAGCATCAGGGTGGCATCTTGTCCCGACCTGGGAGTTACCCCTGTCTCAGCAGTGTGATCTTGGCTGCTCCACCACCCTCTGGTGTCTCCCACGAGGCTCTGATGTGATCAACATTGTATCTCTGAGGGTGTTTGCTGTTGGATGTTTCCCCCAGGGGCTCTTTGCGGAGCTGGTTTCTCCCTCCCATAGATACAGTGGCATCCCTCACTGGCAGCATCCCCGGTGTCCTCTGGAGCAGAGCAGCGAGTGGTCACTCTGTGGCACACACTGACATTCTTTAAAGCCAGGTGTGGGATTTTTTTTTGCGAAGTTTTTGGCTGTACCAGGTGGAGGACAATGAGGTCTGCAAGCCTCTGGCTGCAGCCCAGGCTTTGGTTCAGACCCCTGCTTTGGGTTTGAAGAGTTTCTTTGCTTCTAGTTGTTTTCTTAAAGCAAATGTGAGACAGTGCAGAGGGCACATATATAAAAATAATGAAACTACAGCCAGTTCCCTGTTTTGGGTGTCACAGCTGCCTGTGAGCTCAGCTTTGTTGTGGAGCAGGCAGGAAAGGGGTTAATCCAGGTGTCGGGTAGGACATGTGCTGCTGGAGCTGGAGCGTGGCCAAATCCACCTTCTCTGCATCTATTCTGGATTAAAGCCAAAAAAACAACAACCCCTCTGTGGCAAAACCACCTGCAGCTCCAGGTCTGGAGGAGGAGGGGTGGAGGGATCACCTCTCCTCTCACCCCAGGTTCAGGGGTCTGTGGGGGACATCCTGGTCCCATAAATGTGTACTGCAGCAAATGATTAACTTCTTCAGGCCAGGGAACTGCTTCATCCAGGGACTTCTCTGACCTTTTAGGGGACTATTGTCTCCTGGGAAGCTGATGGTAAACATAATTAGTGAGGATTGGTGCAAGGTACTGCATGTGCTCCCATCCTGCAACGTGATACTTTGTGGCGCTGCTGGGACATTGAAAATCCCATCAAGGGGAGGTTCTGAAGCTGATGTGGTGTCTGTGCTGCCTGCTCAGGACTATCCGAAGGGCAGACCTAGTGTTTTCTTTTTTTCTTTTTCAGAGACTTAACTTCAGACATGCAAAAGAGGGTGAGAAAGTGTTAGGGTTGCAAAGAACGGATTCAGCCTGTGGAGGAGTTTTAGGTAGTGGGAGGGGATGGGGACAGGGTGTCTGGCACTCCTGTATCTGCACTGTCACCATCCCAGGGCTGTTTACTGTCTCAGTGTTGTTCAAACTTTAGAGATACTTTAGCTTTTGTGTATTATGGGGTGGCTGGTAGCATCCCGTGTTGCTGGGGGTCTCCTCTCCTTGCTGGCAGGAGTTTCTGGGCATCTCTCTCACTGTGATTGTGTCTTACAGCCTGGTGGGATGGGGTCGAAACAAGTCACCCCTCTGGCAGCAGCCTGGGTCTCATCTCTGGGTATGGTTCACTAGCTTCAAAATGAGCTGGCAGAGACTTCTGCAGAAGCAGGGCCAGCTGGGATGGTGTTGCCAGTGTCTAAAAGGTTGAATGGTCCATCATCAGTGCAGGAGCATCCCAGCTTTGGTGGGAGCTGATATCCATTAGAATCATAGAATATCTTGTGTTGAAGGGACCCACAGGGATCATCAAGTCCAGCTCTTGGCTCCACACAGGACCACCCCAAGAATCACACCATGTGCCTGAGATCATTGTCCAAACCTATTGTAGGCAAAGTTTGTAGCTTTTGTGGGTTTTTTTCCTCCTGAAATTGCACAAACTTTATAAAAGCAAAGTTTAAAAGATGCAACACAGTTATTTTTGGATTTTCTTTTTTTTTTTTTCCCTTTAAGATGAGCAGGGGCAAAGCATGCAGGAAATTTAGGAATCTAGGCAAATACAGAGCTCCTTTGTTTTTAATTAGCTGCGTTGTTTTTAATTGCTACTATGCTTGATACATAACCCAGCCTAAACAAGAATAGCTTATTGAATGGGGGACTGACTATGAAAGGCACCGTGAGGAGAAGGGCTGTTCTTCACAGTTGATATATTTGTATTTCAGTGCTTCATTTAATAAGTCTGTTTCCCCGGGGGGCTGTAGCAAGTAAATCATGCCAACAGATTGTTCTCTGCAAACTGGCTTATTTTTGTAATTAGCAAGACGTTAAAGCTGTAACTGCATAGAAAGCGATCTGGGTAAGGAGAGTGAACATAAAAGAATTAGTAAGCAAAATGTAATACTTACTGTTTGATAACATTTGTGTTGATTGAATTGGTTTCTGGACAGTTTGTTGTCTGGGATAGTCATTTTTTCTCCAGCTTTGTAAACTGGGAGAGAAATTCAGCAGGTGTCCACAGCGAGTGTAGTAAGGTGTGGTACTTTTGGGGGAGCACTTTTTTGGAAATCACACCTGCATAACAAAGTGGACCTGGTGGAGGAGCCTGGTTGGGGGTTAAAGCCATCCTTCTGTTCTCCAGAAACTGCCAGTATTTCACCTGCTTCATTTTGCTTTCTCCTTTGTTTTCCAGTTATATGAAAAATACGGCGTCACCATGAGTGGAGTATTGAAAAGGAAGTATGAAGAGCTGGGAGATGACAGTACCTACTGCTCCTCCTCCTCCTGCTCCCCCCTCTCCTCCTCAGCATCCTCGGGCTGGGAGACTGACGAGGAGAATTCCCGTGGAGAGCCCAAGCCCAGCTCTGCCTTAACGTCCAGCTTCACCCGTGAGTATCCCCAGCAGCCCCTTTCCTGGGATCAGCCATGCCTCTCCATGGGTTTTTTGTAGCATGGTGGGGGGTCTTCACCATGCAGAGACCCCCTTGGAGCACTCTTATGGGTGGAAGTGGCTGCAGTGCCTGTCATGACACCAATTTATAATCATCCAGCATCCTCAGGGTGGTCTTCCTCAGCCCTTCCTCCCAGTATTTATCATTCCTTTATAATGTGTTTGCTGAAGTCCAAATTTCCAGGAATAGAAACCCAAGGACCTGGGTGTGCAGAGGCATGTGGGTGCCTCCAAGCCCATGCTGCAGGACCATCCCACAAACCCTCAATTCCCTGTCAGGCTGTTCCATAGGCAAAAACTAATCAGACAGCAGAGGCCCATAACGCTGTTTTTTTAAAATGATTAACCAGTAGCGTAATTACCATTTTAGAACTTGTTTCCTACGTAAGTTGGGTACTTTGCCAAAGAACATGACACGTTTGACATTGCCTCCGCTGCTAGTACAGATAAATGCTACTTTGTTTTCTCAGCAATATCAGTTTTGAGAGCTTTTAGGAAAACACACAGAAGGCAAGATTGTAAAAACCTTTTATCTGCCATGTGAAGGGAAAAATAAAAAAATACAATAGGGGAACATCTTCACAGTGGAGAAATAGTCCAACCTAGTAAATTATACTGAACACCCACTGTATATAGCAGTTAAGGTCCACTTAGCAGACATACACAAACACGCAGTGGTCTGAAAAGGCTTTAGAAGTCTTGTAATAATAAAGAGTCTCATTCTTGCTTGTCTTCCCAGGTTTTGTGACAAAACAATGAACTTTTTGTATTCCCTGGCTCAACTGGAGAAGGGTCAGGAATGGGAAAACAATTTTGGAGGAGGGGTGCAGGGAGAGAGAAGCAAATGCCAAAGTGCAGCAGCTCAGTCAATAGATGATCGTGGTGGTTAACTTGCCTTCTGATAAAGAGCTCGTGTTTTAGAAGATTGAGTCAAGGTTATTATGAAAGTGCAATGCGCAGCGCAAAGATATCATCAGAGCAACTGCAGCGCCCAGTGTGAACCCCCAGCTATTGAGCAGAAGCTGCTGACACAGCTGGGTGAATGCTGCTTTTTTTTTTCTTTCTCTTTTTTCTTTTTTTTTTTTTTCACATGAAACTGAAACACTGTTATTTTGGCAAGTGAGACTTGTGAAATGTGGGTGCAGCTAACTGTCCGGTCTTGCACTTTCCCAGCCTTCAGGGCCAGCCAAAGCAGCCAAGCCCCTCAGGTTTTCACAGTAATTTTAGCTCCTTGCCTGTGGCTCTGCCACCTGAAGAGCAGGGCTTGATTCCAGCTTTGCAGGAATCACCCATGCTTTCTTGGTTATTTTTTCCCATAATTTCCATGGGGGCCATCAAAGCACCCATGCACCAGCAAAGAACGGGATCAAAAATACCCACCACCACCAAATTTGGGTGTAGCTGGCCACGTTCTTGCAGCTGTGCCTTGCTTTGCCTCCTTGGCCAGCTACATTCGTGGAAACTCACTGACTCTGAACCTGCCCTGACTAATGAGTCCCCCTCCATCTGCTGTGTTTGCACGTGCAGATGTGCAGACCAGGTATCTCTGGAGAGGCTCTGCTTTAAATGGTGTGTAGCATGTTTCAGCAGTTTAAGATAAACCAGAGTCATGTATTGCCATGTTTACCCTGGGCTCACCTGCATGAAGATTAACATCTTTGCAGCTGCTCTCAAATGAGTCTCTTGAGAATAAACTATAGATTCAGAGTTCCTCCCAGTGGATGGTGAAAGGAAGTACCAGAAAAAAACAGTGGTTTGGGCTGTTTTCTGCCCTGCCACAAAAACTGGAGCCACGCAGTGCTGGAGTGACAGTGTTCCAGAATCCTGGGAGCAGACCACGGGCTCCTGAACACGGGGTGGGGTGTGTGGGTTTAGAGAGACAGGCATGTTGGTTGCTTGTTCATTATGCTCTGCTGCACGTGAAGAATAAGCAAATGTATGTTTCGTGGGGGAAGTCAAGCGGGAAGGAGAAGCAGCAGCTGTGTTGTAGGGTCGATCTCATCAGTGACTCCAATGCAGTAGGACTTGGCTTAGTGTCCTCTCCAACCCCATCCCACTATCAAGCAATGTTGTGGCCTTGTCCCATCATGTCCCTGTTGAGAGAGTAATTGCAAGTCCTGGTGTTTGTAATATTTACAGCCAGTTCGTAACATTTCTATTCCATCTGCAGGATGGCAGCACTGACTTTGTGCCTTTTGTTTTTCTTCTCCCATTTTTAGCCACGTCTATCCTGAAGAAATCCAAGCGACTAAAGAAGAACAATGTGGAGTTTGACCGGGTCACTGTGTTTTACTTCCCACGCTGCCAGGGGTTCACAAGCGTGCCTAGTCGTGGGGGCTGTACCCTGGGGATGGTGAGCAAACACAGCTCCTCCAGGCAGTTCACGCTGGCGGAGTTCTCAAAGGAGCAGGAAAACGTCCGTCGGGGGAAACTCGAAGAGAAGTTGAAAGAAGAGAAGTTGGAAGCATTGAAGTGGAAAGTGAGTGGGAGCGTGGGGCTGGGTTTGATGAGGACCTGGTGGATATCATTAGTTAATTGGCTAGTTTTTAGTAAGAGCCTCTCTGAGACCTGGGGGCATCAGTCTTTTTAGCCCTTTTTCGGGTCTCCAAAAAACACAGGCTCCACTGTGGGATTTTCACTTAGTTCTCCATCTTTGAAAAGTGATGGAAAGGACACTGAAGATATTTTTGCTTTTTTGGTAGTACCTCTCTATTCTGAGATTCACTTGAGACTCCTCTCAGTGTCTCCCAAAATCTTTTCATCTCTGATTTAGACACTTGATATCCCAGGAAGCATCCCTAGTCAGGTCTTTGTGGGCTCTGGAACAGATGTTGTTCCTGAGGTTGGCCACCATGTGGTTGCAGGTCATTCCTTTCCTGTTTCCCCTGATCCTGAGGTGCTGATGGCTCTGTGTCCCCAACAGGCCCCTAATGCTTTGCCCATTGTTTTGCCCTCAGCTCACCATGAACGGCACGAAGGAGTCAGAAGAGGCCAACCAGCTCACCATAGAAGACATCTCTGATGACGACATCGACGTCAGCAGCGTGGACCTGGAGGATGGCTTCTTCCTGCAGCCCTACCCTGCCAAGAAGAGGCGCGCCCTGCTGAAAGCCGTGGGGGTGAAGAAGATTGACAAGGAGGAGAAGAGGGAGCTGCACAACATCCGCCTGTCCCGGGAGGACTGTGGCTGTGACTGCCGGGAGGTCTGCGACCCGGAGACCTGCAGCTGCAGCTTGGCAGGCATTAAATGCCAGGTACTGCCCTCACCTCTGGGCATGGGGGAAGCACCACGGCTCCAGCTGATGTGTGTGTGTTAGAGCAGGGGGGTTCTGGAGCAAGCAGGGCAGAGATAGAGCAGCCTGTGAAGCATGTGGGCTCCCAGCTGCGCTCAGAGTGAAGCAGGTGAGGAAAGCTCTTGGAGATGCTCCCCAGGCTGCGAGGCAGACGCTGCTTGAAAGCGTCCGCTTCTCAAATCACACGTGCAGCAATCCCTGTGCTGCCAGAGCAGCCATGGGGATGTGCCTGAGCCTGCAGTGAGAACACGCACACCACGTGTGTCCCCATGAGACCCGTACCTGCTTGGTCTCCTGGTGGAGATGGGCCACGTGGGAATGTCGGCAAGGGAAAGCTCCTTGCTCCTCATGTGAGGCTGCGATTTCTCTGCCTCCCCCAGGTTTTATTTTTAATTCTGTTTTCCCTCGGCGTGTGTCACAACTCCCAGCGCGCTCAGGAGAACGTGGGAGTGTCAGCTGAGCCTCAGCCCACAGCGAGCTGTACACGCCACCTGCGCAGTGGGATAATCCCTCTGTATTCAATTAGTGCGTTATATTTTTGGGATTATATTTTATACTGCATTGGAGGGGCCGTATTCCCTATCCTGAGTGCCACTCGCTCCCTCGATGCTGTGGCTGGAGGTGGCGTAGGTGGAGGCACATGGGTGTTCCATGTGTGTGCCACAGCCCCCCTCTAGTGGCTGCTGCAGATCATATAATGAGATCTTTAAATGGCAATAAGTAGAAAAACTCACATTTGACTCCTTATGTCTCCTTTTGGACCATTGTATTTCGCTTTTTTTTTTGAATCTTTTGACTTTCTTCACTGAAATCCAGCTTTTTATAGCACCCCTTCAAAAGAGCAGAGTGTGGGGTTTTTTTGAGGCTGATTTTTTTTTTGTTTGTTTGCTTATTATTATTCTTTTTTTTTTTGGTCTGCTTTTAAACCCCTCAGCTCTTAGTTGGTTTCTCAGGGCAGGTGAGTCGCAGGCTGTTTTGATTTTGCACTGCCTGGTTCGATCCTAATCCTCTTCCCCTTCTTCTCCCTGTGCCAGATGGATCATACCTCCTTTCCCTGCGGCTGCACCAAGGATGGCTGTGGCAACACCGAGGGCAGGATCGAGTTCAACCAGGCCCGAGTGCAGACACACTTTATCCACACCATCATGAAGCTGGAGCTGGAGAAGCAGCAGCAGAGCAGCGAGAAGGTGTCAGAGGCCGAGCCCCCTTTCCGGGAGCGGCTCCAACCTCTGGGATGCACGACAGGGAAGGGCTCCTTGGAGGAGCGTGCGGTGCCACTGGCACCTGCCTTCCAGTTCAGCCCTGACCTGGAGGCCCTGGGGGAGAACAGCTGCAGCAGCGACATGACGGACTCCTCCATCTCCTCCCACCCCAGCGAGGACCTGGAGGAGCCCTACGAGAGCCTCCCCTCCGACAAATCCCAGTCGGATGTGGATGATGACGGCTTGGCACGCATCCTTCACTTCAACGACTCGGATGCTGAGGAAGAGGGTGGCCGTGGCCAGGATGACCTCAGCTGCTTCCACCCTGCTGACTTCTTCATTGAGGACCATAGCAGTGAGGCCAAGCCTGTCCCTGGCCACTTGTCCCACCTCTCTGAGTGCCTGGATGAGAATGCCAACCAGGACAGCGGGGGTTTGCTGGAGGATGCTGCCCACGCGCGGTGTGATGGGCTGTCCTGCTGTGCCCCATCCCCTGCCGAGCCCTGCTCCAAGAGCTACGCCGACCTCAGCCTTTCCTCTGACTCCCTGGATTTCTTCCAGTCCTTCTCGGACTATAACTTGGGACCCCTTTACAACTCCTTAAAGGAGTACGAGAACCTCGATAACTTCTCAGCGTTACAGTTTCAGTTGCCTAATTTCCCAGGCTTCCCACAAGCTGGAGATCAGGGCTCCTGTTTCTTGGAGTCCCTCATTGGTTTGTCTGAATCCGTCCCTGAAACCCCGGCCCCTTTCACAGACAATCAGCTTTTGGAGGATGCCATCAAGTCATCACTGATGGAGACGGTGAAAGTGTGAAGCACCAATGTGGCTCAGGCAACAAAGATTGGTGCCGAAAGGAAAATGAAAGAACAGTTGGATGGGCAAACTTTCACTGGAAGGATGACAATGTGCTACTCAAAAATAAGGAGGAAAAAAACCAACAGCAACAAAAGACTTTCTAAGCAAATAAACTATTTTTGGTCTTTATAGAACATGGACGTTTTGACATACTGCAGCTACAATCAGTTCTATTGCTGTTTGTGCAAAAATTTCTAAACTTTCATGATGGGGTGGGGAGGGGAGGGAGGGAAAAAGACTTTCACGTAAGAATTTCCTTGTGTTTTGTATGAAAAGACTTGTTGAGAAATACTCCTTGCTAACGTTGCCAGTCGTACACACAGCCCCTTCTAGAAATGTTTCAGTGTTGCAGGAACTTTGTAAGACAAGTTTTTGAAGCTGTATTTATTGTGAAAATTTGTGGTTTGCGTAAGAGTCATCCCAACCCTCTCTTACGTTTAAATCGGACGAGGTTTACAGAAGAGATCCATACACGATATACATAATCATTCTTCATCTATTTATTGCAAATTCCAGAATTTAACTAGCCACCGAAGCTTGAACTAGCATGAAATCTTATTTAAATTGGTAATACCTCAGATGTATTATGTGTACAATCATATTTTTTTTTGCATAATATATCTGTATTTATTTATTTTCTACCTGTAGTACGTGACTAGCACTGTGGTTTGTCGATGACCTGGAAGGGCAATAAGGTCTCCAACAGGAAGATGACCCTGGTTTTTCTGACTCTGAGTGATGTTGGCTGTTTGGTCTTCACTTCACATTTCTAAAAATGCTGAACACCAGTGGGTGGGAGGACAGGGACAGTGGAAGCATTTGTGCAACATCCCTTGGTTTCTCTGAGCCCTCAGATGGTGTCTGGTCTCCATAATATCCCTATGGAGAGCAAAACCTTCAACTATTTAAGAAATAACAAGAAGTAACTCAAAACAAGACAAAACCCAAACCCTTTTTGTAAATTATTTTATAATTTATTTAATTTTCCTAAGGATTTGGCCATGAGATCTTTCCCCATCAGTTATGGTGCCTGAATATGCAGAGGAACTGTTAGCAGCAGTGGGGAGGTGTAAGGATAAGGACTTTTGCAGCCCTTGGTGGGGGCTTTGGGAGAGCAAAGCCAAAACAGCAACACTGTGCTCAAGCTCCTCAGCAAGTGCTCCTTAGGACTCCTGAACACCGAGGATGTCACAGCTCCAAAATCCAGTGGATCAGGCTGATGGTACTGTTTTTTTATGTGGTTGAATCACGTGATTCAAGTGAAACAGATGGATATGAAGTTTACTGGGTTATTTATCCTTTGAGTACGGTTTTGAGGGAAGAAAGAACGACACCTGAAGACAAAGCTGAACAACTGAAGGCTTTTGGTTTTTAAAATGAGATAAATTGTCATGGTTAGGAAGGATACTGGAGGCTGCCTTGGCCTTTTGCTGTTTAAATCAGTCTGAGAACATGACACTATTTGGCCACGAGATGTAACTGGACATAAAATCTGTACGTCAGTGATACACTAAGTGCCTACACCAGTGGTATGGGAAAAAACAAAATGGATTTAAAACATATCAGCTTTAAATTCTCCCTTGGAAAATTTGGTGATGGGAGTGATTCCTGGCATTACCAGCACAGGGGAAGGAGACAGCTCTGGTGTCCCAGCCCCACTACCCTGGGAGCAGCTGGAGGGAACTCCCAGGGCTGCAGACACACACAGATGGGGAAATAACCCCCAAAATATGGATTTGAGGATTTTTCTGTTGGCTGAACTGTTCCTATCCCCGACGACAGGGATGGTGCTCTTGGGTACCTGCTCATCGACAGGTGCCTCACGCAAACCTGCCGGCAATTTAGGAAACTTCTGGCGTACGAATATGGCGAAGGCCGGGTTGCTTGGGGTTTTTTGTTTAGTCATTATCATTACTATTTAATTGTGCATCTTCTCTGGAATCGAGCCGGTCAACTGGGAAGCGGAGCCACGTCCTCGCCCCGCGCTCGCTGCCGCATCCTCCCGAAAATCATCGCCCCCACGGAACCCCCTGTGGGGCAGGAGGGCGACTGTAGGAATACTACTGGCAGATGGAGGATTTCCTGGATATATATATATATAATTATTATTATTATAATTATTGTTATTATTATTTT